>JANAVB010004999.1:1987243-1989743 GCA_029216955.1 Iris pallida | reverse complement strand
GGATGTACCTGCGGGGAAACTCGTCTAGTTTGCATAGTTGTTTGGGATATTTAGTGTAGTCATGTATTAGACTACGTATTTTGTAACTGGACATGTATCCAGTTTTATATTTCAGACTTGTACTTGGACTTGTTACTATATGAGACGACTTTTGTGTTTGGAGCATTTATGACTTTTATTCACTTATAGAACTGTTAGCACATTTAGTCTTATCTTGTTATCTCTAGAACAGCTTACTGCGCTTTATCCCAAGCGCAGGCTGGACATGACTCGGCCCGGCCCAACAATTTAGGTAGCGGGTCGTGACATATTTTCTGTGGTGGCCCATGCAGGTCCTGACTAAATTGTTTGGTTACGTTATTGTACCAAGCATGCCTGCAATTAGAAACTTAAGGTAATTCGACAACATTAAGAATGACGCTTAGAACACCTAGAGGAATACTAGGGTTGCAACATAGGAAATTCATCACATGCTTGGTAGTATAATTAGATTTTCTTGTCTATGATTGCTTACTTTAACAAGTCCTTATAAGTCCTTTTTATTGTAATTAGATGGTGCTTACTCGTTTATCCCAGTATGTCACACTCCCCATCCAGTCAGCTGACCAGTTGACTGATACACCTCCACCCCCACCTACCATACTCCCCCACTCCACAAATCCACAAACCCAGATGCCTCCACCACCTTTCACATCACAGTCCCAGCAGGACCCGATACTTCTACCACCCCCTATCACTATACCTACCCAGGCTTCCGTCACACTCGACGGGAACCAACTGCTTACTCTGATCCAGGGGTTCCTAACAACCCATCAGGAGCAGACCACCCTACTCCGCTAGAGCATGGAGCGTTTCGAGGAACGTACCGTGGTCCCACCACCGTAGAGCCACGGCAGAGAGCGGGGACGATCAAGGACTTCATGGGTCTGAACCCCAAGGAGTTCTCAGGGACTGAGGGCATAGTAGTAGCAGATGACTGGCTAGACTCGGTAGAGAGGAAGCTCCTTGGAGTTAGGATGCCGGGTGACCTCCAGGTCGAGGCAGCGGGATTTCTGCTAATAGATTTGGCAAGAGTTTGGTTCCGGAATGAGCCGTTATTTGCGAGAGGGAGGGCCACTTGGGATCAGTTCAAGACCCAGTTCAAGAAGAAATTCTTCTCGACCACCGCTAGAGTAGCCATGGGGCTACGATTCCAGAACATCCAGCAGGGGAACCGTTCTGTTGATGAGTATGCGGCAGAGTTTAGTCGCCTGAGCCGTTTCGATCCTAGTCTGGTTGCAGACCCAGAGGAGATGACGCGTAAGTTTTGCCATGGTCTAGTTCCAGACATTGGCATTCTTATAGTGGCGAACGGTACGACTGACTACTACCAGAGCCTAGAGTTGGCCCGGAGCATTGAGGAGCGTCTTCTGTCTAGCAAGAGGCCGACTTCTGTACACCACGAGGGACCATCCAAGCGTCAGGCTTTCCAGCAGAGAGCACCGACGCCGCACCAGCAGACATACCGTCCCCCTATATCACATCACCCGACCCTGCCAGTTAGATCCCCGGGACCCCGACAGCAGTAGAAGGGAGCTATATGTACTTTCTGCGGAAGACTAGGGCATGACTATTCTATCTGCAGAAAGAGGTTGAAGCAGTGCTTGGTTTGTGGGTCTGCCACCCATCAGATTCGAGACTGCCCTGCAGCCAAGGGACCTAGAGGACCACTCCCGACTCAGCAGCAGAGGTTTGGGCAACATCTGCAGCAGCAGAAGGGACCTCAGGGGAAGGCTTATAGTCTAGCTGTTGAGCCAGAGTCAGAGCAGGTTTCGGAGCCAGATTACATAGCTGACGTCATCACAGGTTATGTTTATTTGCATACTTTTCTACCTCTATGGTTGTTTGATTCCGGTACATCTCATAGCTTCCTGTCATTAGAGTTTATGCATGAACACCACTTAGTAGCTACACCTACTGCGGAGATTAGTAGAGTGATGACGGAAGGAGGACCAGTACCCATTAGAGCTATCTATAGATGCTCTATTACTATAGTGGGAGAGAGTTGAGGGACGATTCTTTGTGATGCCACTCCCGGTTATGATATCATATTAGGGATGGACTGGCTTAGCTATGCCCATGCATCTATAGACTGTCATGAGTTAGTATTTTGTTCAGTCCCCAGGCACACCATTCAGAGTCAGGAGGACAGGGCCGGAGATCAGCCTAGAGCCGAATGTTGTGCAACAGTTGGGGACGTAGCACACACACCCTATCATTAGAGAGTTTATGGATGTATTCCCAGAGGATCTTCCAGGACTTCCGCCTGACAGAGATGTGGAGTTCACCATAGATTTAGTACCGGGTTATCACCAGTATCCCAGGCTTGCTATAGAGTAAACCCCAAGGAGGCCGTAGAGATGAAAGAGCAGATTGATGACCTGTTGAAAAAGGGTTTCATTCGATCTAGTGCTTCTCCATGGGGAGCACAGTGCTCTTTGTGCCTAAGAAGGATGGTACA
>JANAVB010004999.1:1843516-1986016 GCA_029216955.1 Iris pallida | reverse complement strand
GAATAATTATGACTTGCAACTTTTTGTGTTATTTTGAGTTATAGCCGTGTTGAACCTCACCCCTCACTAGTGTAAAGACCCTAGAAAGTTAGTTATAGTAGTGTGTCACCCCATATTGGTCTCCTATGCTAAAGTCATCATTTTGGCTAGGTGCCCAGTCACAAGTCGTGTTGCACCACTTAGTGTCTTAGTGTTTAACTTGGTGTAAAAACTAAGTTTATGTATTTATTCTACAGTGACGAGTTACCAGGCATCTATAGCATTTTTATCGCAGCTTGCTTTGCTAGAGGCAAGTACTCTCTACAAACTTTACATATTGTTACATCTATGAACTATGATCGAACCATGTTAAATGCTGATCCTTGGGGTAGCAAGTCAAATCTTCACATATTGTACTTTCAGTTACTACCATATATCTCTCACATGATTAAAAAATTATGGGTTATGGGGAAACTGACAGTTGAGTACGTGATCATGCCCCCCTATAGTAGCGAGCGAGGTCGCATTTTATATGCATACCTTGCCGCAGGTCATTATCCCGCATTTTTGTACGGATGTACACCTATGCTTGTAGACTTGTACGTATGTATATTTTATTTACATGTACCACAGTACATTGTACACCTATTGACGATCACGTACCTGCTACAGTTTTAAATATTACATATACATATGTCTCTATGACATATGTGTCCTTGCCATGATAGATTATGTGATGCCATGTTTCCAGTTATTCCTCTTATGTTCATTTTCATGTTTCATATGCTAGTTTGTTAGAATCAGTACTTGCTTCCGTCATGACAGGATAACGTTGTAGGTATCCTTACTGAGGAGGAGTTGCTCTGTGACCCGTATTATTGAGATACTGCTGAGGACCAGGCTTTGCCTTACGAGGATGTACCTGCGGGGAAACTCGTCTAGTTTGCATAGTTGTTTGGGATATTTAGTGTAGTCATGTATTAGACTACGTATTTTGTAACTGGACATGTATCCAGTTTTATATTTCAGACTTGTACTTGGACTTGTTACTATATGAGACGACTTTTGTGTTTGGAGCATTTATGACTTTTATTCACTTATAGAACTGTTAGCACATTTAGTCTTATCTTGTTATCTCTAGAACAGCTTACTGCGCTTTATCCCAAGCGCAGGCTGGACATGACTCGGCCCGGCCCAACAATTTAGGTAGCGGGTCGTGACATATTTTCTGTGGTGGCCCATGCAGGTCCTGACTAAATTGTTTGGTTACGTTATTGTACCAAGCATGCCTGCAATTAGAAACTTAAGGTAATTCGACAACATTAAGAATGACGCTTAGAACACCTAGAGGAATACTAGGGTTGCAACATAGGAAATTCATCACATGCTTGGTAGTATAATTAGATTTTCTTGTCTATGATTGCTTACTTTAACAAGTCCTTATAAGTCCTTTTTATTGTAATTAGATGGTGCTTACTCGTTTATCCCAGTATGTCACACTCCCCATCCAGTCAGCTGACCAGTTGACTGATACACCTCCACCCCCACCTACCATACTCCCCCACTCCACAAATCCACAAACCCAGATGCCTCCACCACCTTTCACATCACAGTCCCAGCAGGACCCGATACTTCTACCACCCCCTATCACTATACCTACCCAGGCTTCCGTCACACTCGACGGGAACCAACTGCTTACTCTGATCCAGGGGTTCCTAACAACCCATCAGGAGCAGACCACCCTACTCCGCTAGAGCATGGAGCGTTTCGAGGAACGTACCGTGGTCCCACCACCCGTAGAGCCACGGCAGAGAGCGGGGACGATCAAGGACTTCATGGGTCTGAACCCCAAGGAGTTCTCAGGGACTGAGGGCATAGTAGTAGCAGATGACTGGCTAGACTCGGTAGAGAGGAAGCTCCTTGGAGTTAGGATGCCGGGTGACCTCCAGGTCGAGGCAGCGGGATTTCTGCTAATAGATTTGGCAAGAGTTTGGTTCCGGAATGAGCCGTTATTTGCGAGAGGGAGGGCCACTTGGGATCAGTTCAAGACCCAGTTCAAGAAGAAATTCTTCTCGACCACCGCTAGAGTAGCCATGGGGCTACGATTCCAGAACATCCAGCAGGGGAACCGTTCTGTTGATGAGTATGCGGCAGAGTTTAGTCGCCTGAGCCGTTTCGATCCTAGTCTGGTTGCAGACCCAGAGGAGATGACGCGTAAGTTTTGCCATGGTCTAGTTCCAGACATTGGCATTCTTATAGTGGCGAACGGTACGACTGACTACTACCAGAGCCTAGAGTTGGCCCGGAGCATTGAGGAGCGTCTTCTGTCTAGCAAGAGGCCGACTTCTGTACACCACGAGGGACCATCCAAGCGTCAGGCTTTCCAGCAGAGAGCACCGACGCCGCACCAGCAGACATACCGTCCCCCTATATCACATCACCCGACCCTGCCAGTTAGATCCCCGGGACCCCGACAGCAGTAGAAGGGAGCTATATGTACTTTCTGCGGAAGACTAGGGCATGACTATTCTATCTGCAGAAAGAGGTTGAAGCAGTGCTTGGTTTGTGGGTCTGCCACCCATCAGATTCGAGACTGCCCTGCAGCCAAGGGACCTAGAGGACCACTCCCGACTCAGCAGCAGAGGTTTGGGCAACATCTGCAGCAGCAGAAGGGACCTCAGGGGAAGGCTTATAGTCTAGCTGTTGAGCCAGAGTCAGAGCAGGTTTCGGAGCCAGATTACATAGCTGACGTCATCACAGGTTATGTTTATTTGCATACTTTTCTACCTCTATGGTTGTTTGATTCCGGTACATCTCATAGCTTCCTGTCATTAGAGTTTATGCATGAACACCACTTAGTAGCTACACCTACTGCGGAGATTAGTAGAGTGATGACGGAAGGAGGACCAGTACCCATTAGAGCTATCTATAGATGCTCTATTACTATAGCTGGGAGAGAGTTTGAGGGACGATTCTTTGTGATGCCACTCCCCGGTTATGATATCATATTAGGGATGGACTGGCTTAGCTATGCCCATGCATCTATAGACTGTCATGAGGTTAGTATTTTGTTCAGTCCCCCAGGCACAACACCATTCAGAGTCAGGAGGACAGGGCCGGAGATCAGCCTAGAGCCGAACTGTTGTGCAACAGTTGGGGACGTAGCACCACCACACCCTATCATTAGAGAGTTTATGGATGTATTCCCAGAGGATCTTCCAGGACTTCCGCCTGACAGAGATGTGGAGTTCACCATAGATTTAGTACCGGGTTCATCACCAGTATCCCAGGCTTGCTATAGAGTAAACCCCAAGGAGGCCGTAGAGATGAAAGAGCAGATTGATGACCTGTTGAAAAAGGGTTTCATTCGATCTAGTGCTTCTCCATGGGGAGCACCAGTGCTCTTTGTGCCTAAGAAGGATGGTACAATTCGGTTGTGTATTGATTACCGGGCGTTGAATGCCATCACCATTAAGAACAAATATCCTCTGCCCAGGATAGATAATTTGTTCGACCAGTTGAGTGGGGAGAAAGTGTTTTCCAGGATAGACTTGAGATTCGGGTACCACCAGGTGAAGGTCAGGGCAGCGGACATCCAGAAGACGGCGTTCAACACAAAGTACTGGCAGTACGAGTTTCTGGTGATGCCATTTGGTCTCACAAATGCGCCAGCTGTCTTTATGAATTTGATTAATAAGACATTTCACCAGTATCTGGATAAGTTCGTCGTAGTATTCATCGACGACATCCTGATATACTCAAAGATGCCGGAGGAGCATGCAGAGCACTTGCGGACAGTTTTGGGGATTCTGAGACATGAAAGATTGTTTGCCAAATTATCGAAGTGCGAGTTTTTTTTAGACCGAGTGGAGTTCCTCGGCCATATAGTTACTGGAGAGGGAATCTCGGTGGATCCCAGGAAGATTGCTGCAGTTGAGACATGGAAGGCTCCGACGTCAGTTTCAGAGATCAGGAGCTTTCTGGGTTTAGCAGGCTATTATAGAAAGTTCGTCTAGGACTTTGCTAGGATAGCTGAAACCATGACGAAGCTGACGCGGAAGGACGCAGAGTACATCTGGTCAGAGGACTGCCAGGCAGCGTTTGAGGAGCTGAAGAGGAGGCTGACGACCGCTCAAGTTCTGACTTTACCTTCAGGTTCTGGAGGTTTCACCATATACAGCGATGCTTCAGGAAAGGGGCTAGGATGTGTCCTACAGCAGCATGGGAAAGTGATTGCTTATGCATCTAGGCAGTTGTGGACTCATGAGCGGAACTATCCTACCCATGACCTAGAGTTAGCTGCGGTGATCTTTGCACTCAAGTTATAGAAACATTACTTATACGGAGAGCATGTGGAAATCTTTACTGACCACAAAAGCTTGAAGTATGTGTTCACGCAGAAAGAGCTGAACATGAGGCAAAGACGATGGTTGGAGTTGATGAAAGACTTCGACATCGATTTACAGTATCATCGCGAGAAGGCAAATGTGGTGGCGGATGCGCTGAGCAGGCATCCGATGGCATGGTATCTGATGATAGATCGGCATTTGCGAGAAGATCTGGAGAAGCTCGGTATCGAGCTAGTTCGGCCAGGATCAGTGATACAGATGATGGCGCTTAACATTCAGTCAGGTTTGATGGAGCAGATCAGGGAGGCACAGTCTACAGATAAGAGCCTTTGCAGACTTCGAGCCCAGGCTTTAGCTAGATTGCTGGACGACTTTACTGTAGCAGAGGATGGATCCTTGAGGCATGGCAGCCGATTGTGTGTGCCGAATGGAGAGCTGGTAGAGGCAGTCTTGCAGGAGGCGCACCGATCGAGATATTCTATTCACCCTGGTGCTAACAAGATGTACCGTGACTTACGGGAACATCTTTGGTGGCACGGGATGAAGAGAGATATATCACATTTCATTTCGAGATGCCTAGTTTGCCAGCAGGTCAAGGCGGAGCGCCAGAGGCCAGCAGGTCTGTTACAGCCGTTACCCATTCCCGAGTGGAAGTGGGAACACATTACGATGGACTTCGTCTCAGGGCTTCCTCGTTCCCAAGGAGGGAAGGATGCCATTTGGGTCATCGTGGACAGGCTGACGAAGTGTGCGCACTTCATACCCTTCAAGATGGGGCTTTCCACCGAGAAGTTGGCAGAGCTATACATGCAGCAGATAGTTCGCCTACACGGAGTGCCAGTGAGCATCGTGTCGGACAGAGACAGCAGATTCACGTCCCACTACTGGAGGAGCTTGCAGGAGGAGTTGGGCAGTCGGCTCAAGTTCAGTACGGCGTACCACCCGCAGACAGATGGACAGTCCGAGAGGACGATACAGACACTGGAGGATATGCTGAGGACCTGCGTACTGGACTTTGGAGGATCATGGGAGAGCCATCTGCACTTGGTAGAGTTTTAATACAATAACAGCTACCAAGCCAGTATCGGTATGTCTCCTTTCGAGGAATTATATGGACGATGATGCCGCACACCGCTCTTTTGGGATGATGTTGGGACAGAGTTATGCTTGGGCCAGAGATGATCACGGATGCAGCAGAGAAGGTCGGGATGATCATAGACAGGCTCAGAGTAGCTCAGGACAGGCAGAAACACTGGGTTGATGCTAGTCGCAGACCGATGGTGTTCGCAGACGGTGATATGGTGCTAGTGAAGATATCACCTACAAGAGGGACGATCCGGTTCGGACGAGGAGGGAAGCTGAGCCCCAGATACATCGGGCCGTTCGAGATACTTGGCAGGATTGGAGAGGTAGCTTACAGGGTTGCACTTCCATCCAACCTAGCAGGAGTTCACGATGTCTTTCACGTATCTCAGCTGAGGAGATATGTTCCAGACCCCAGTCATGTGCTAGATCATTCAGAGTTGGAGATCGGGCCAAGCCTTACAGTTTATGAGCAGCCAGTGGAGATATTAGACAGGAGGGAGAAGAGGCTGAGCAACAAGGTTATACCCTTAGTACAAGTAGCTTGGAGCCGTCACTCTCCAGGTGAATCTACTTGGGAGAGGGAGTCAGACATGAGGGAGAGATACCCTTACTTGTTCGATCCAACCGCTGCGAGGGAACCACCCGTTCCCGCTTGATACCTTAGAGGTTAGTTTCGATCGTAGGCTTAGTCATTTGTTGCATTACTTTCTATGTTAGAGAATTTTAGGGTCTTCAATCCTTGTGAATTTCGAGGACGAAATTTTTCAAGAAGAGAAGACTTGTCAGCCCCTGATTTTCAATTTTGACTTAATTAGTGTTAATTAATTTCTAATGACATATTTAGCCTTAAAATATTTTAATATGATTTTAGGAATTTTTCTACAATTTTTAAAATAATTTTTAAATAAGTTTTAATAACTAAAATACCATTTTGTAATTTATTAAAATGTTTTAATATAGTTTTGTAATTTATTGAAATGTTATAATAGTAGTTTGTAATATTTAGAATTGTTTCAGTATTAGTTTCTAATTAACTAATTGTTTTTAAATGCGGAATGCAAATTACTATTTGCATTTAGTCATATTAAGGACATGTTTGTAAATCCTAAAATCCTAGGAGCCTAACTGCTAACCTACCTACCCTCCCCCCCCACGATCACTCTCTCTCTCTCTCTCCCCTTCCAACTGCTCCCTGCCCGACGACTGACCGACGACCGACGCCGACCTGCCCCCGCCATTTTTGGTCGACCTAGCCCAGCCCGACCGACTCAAACCCCCTATAAAAACCCCCAGACTCAGCCCTAACCCTAGCTCAACCCCACGACCACCATCGACGCCCCCACAGCCCTCTTATTCCCCAAACCCACAACCGGAACCCTAACTCCGGCTAACCCCCAAAGTCACCTCCCCGACGACGATAACCCCCGTCCACCACCACCCATCGGTTAGCCGCAGCAAGCTGGGTCGATCGCCACCCAAGCGCCGCCGCGACGCTGCCTCCTCCGCCGTCCAGCACCTTCGAAAACCCTCTCCAAAGCCGGACACGTAAGTAACAGTGTCGAAACGTGTCGTGCGTGTCTCGTGTACACATATGTGGTTCGCCGTGTCCTGACGAGCACGAGGGTAAGACAAGACACGAAGGACTGGACCCGTACGTGTCGTGCTTAGTACGGACACGCGACTCCTGTGTCCCTAACTGTTAGGACACATGATTATTTTATCGGATTTTTAATATATTAACTAAAACCTAAATAAATATAATCTAAACCCTAACCCTAACACAAAGTGCGGGAAGACCCCCTGGCCAGCCCGACCGAGCCTGAGAACCCAACCCAGTGGGCCGAGTTCGAACCCCTCCCCCCCCCCCCCCCCCGCGCTGTTGTTTGTTTTCCTTTTTCTTTTTCTTTTGTTTTTGTTTTTATGTTTATATAACATGTTTCCAGTTATTCCTCTTATGTTCATTTCCATGTTTCATATGCTAGTTTGTTAGAATCAGTACTTGCTCCCGTTCTGACAGGATAACGTTATAGGTATCCTTACTGAGAAGGAGTTGCTCTATTATGGAGATACTGCCGAGGACCAGGCTTTGCCTTACGAGGATGTACCTACGGAGAAACTCGTCTAGTTTGCATAGTTGTTTGGGATATTCAGTGTAGTCATGTATTAGACTACGTATTTTGTAACTGGACATGTATCCAGTTTTATATTTCAGACTTGTACTTGAACTTATTACTATATGAGATGACTTTTGTGTTTGGAGCATTTACGACTTTTATTCACTTATAGAACTGATAGCACATTTAGTCTTATCTTGTTATCTCTAGAACAGCTTACTGCGCTTTATCCCAAGCGCAGGCTGGACATGACTCGGTCCGGCCCAACAATTTGGGTAGCGGGTCGTGACACCGTTGGACTAGTGGTGCCTATTGCCTGGGTAGTATTCCGTGAGAGGTTCCGGACCAAGTACTTTGATGCGGTGGCTCGGTACGATCTACAGACGAGGTTAACCAATCTGAAGCAGATGGGCAGGACGGTCGACGGATACGCGGCCGAGTTTTCGAGACTTTGTCAGTTTGCTCCTACCTTGGTAGCAACCGACTTCGATAGAGCCCAGCGGTTCCAGCAGGGGCTTCATCTGGAGATTCTATTGGCAATAGAGCAGTTTGAGCATCAGACTTTTGATGCAGCACTGAGGGCAGCCCGGAGGCATGAATATACCTCCCAGAGGATCGTGGATAGGACCGGAGGTCGAAAGCGATCTCACGGCCAGATGACCCAGTCTTCAACACCAGCCCCGGCAGTCAGGGCTTTGACAATTGGAACTCCGAGGCAGGCGGCCTCAGTGACGTCGGTCACGTCCCCTCAGCAGCAGAAGCAGAAGTAGTCTTCCACAATGGGCTGCAATCATTGTGGGAAGCCAGGATACGTTGTTTCGGAGTGTCGCAGAGCACAAGGATTATGCTTGTCTTGTGGAGCACCGGACCACAAGATAAGGTCCTGTCCGAATAGGTCCAGTTCATCATCGGCCCAAACTAGTCCCTCGATAAGGGGACCAGCACCAGCACCAGTGCAGCAGCAGTACCAGCCTCCGAGGCCATTGCCGCCTCAGGCTCAAGTATTCCAACAGCAGAGACCCCAGCAGTATGCCCTGGTCCAAGCTCAGATTCAGAACCGGCAGAGAGGTTCCTAGCAGGATATCTTCCCTCTCCCTCGTACCTTTAAATTCCTTGCTTGCGTGATTGATTGTTTGATTGATTGCTTAGTATAGCTTGTCCTTGCCTCTCTAGCCACTTGATTAAATTCTAAGGACAGAATTCTTTTAAGGTGGGTAGAGTTGTAATGCCCATATCTCGTATTACGTATTTGGAATACGTGTACGTATTTTGACCCGTATTGTATGTTTCCTCGCTTGATTTATTCTAGCATTTCATTGATTGGTTTATTCTTGGGTTGGTTCGGCTTGGCTTGGTTTGCTTTGGTTCATCATAAACCAAAGGTGAACCCTCCTACCTACCACCACCCTCCTTATTTATAACCCCTTCCTTTTCTCTCTCATCATTATTTCTTTCCTTCTTCATTTACTCTCCACCATTACTTCTTCTCCACCAACCTGAGAGAGTGGAGAGCTTAGGCAAGTGCACCTTGCTTCATGGAGGAACCCTATTTTTATTGTTCCATTGTCTTCATCATGTGTTTCTAACCCACTTTAGTACTTAGCATTTTTCATTTCTGTGGTTAATTTCTTGTAGATCCAGCTTTGTGGTATTTTTGGTTCTCACGAGTTTTGATCTAACAAACCTGTATATTTTTGCTATTTGATGGTTCCATGATGTAGAGAATTTCATTCTGCCCCAATTTGACTTATGGAAGTTCGGATTTGGACTCTGGATGACAAATTTATGGAGCTTGGAAGCATGGCTTCATGGTGTTCTTCTCGGAAAGTAGAGAAAAGAACAGTCTGCTGGCCGTATGGCCACTTAATTGAATTCATATTTTCTTGGCCGCATATGCCCCCAGTTGCATTTTAGTCCGCATGGCCTTTTCTCTAAGTTGCTTGCAAGCAGTGAGCCGCATGGCCTTTTTAGCAAGCTTTTGCTTGCTTGCAATTTAAGCACTTGGCCGCATGCACTAGCTAAAGTGAGCCGCATAAGGAATAATGAGTCAGCCGCATGCATGCTTGTACATATAGCTGCATATCCTAATGCATTAAATGCATGCATTCTTTAATGCATTGTTTGATGCATTATTCAAATGCATATGCATACATGCATGAGTTTAATGTAAGCATTCCTTAATGTATTTGTTTAATGCATTATTGGATGCATTTGTTAGATGCACATGTACAGTAGATCCATGCATTATTTAATGCATTATTCAATGCATAGTTCCATGCATTACTTAATGCATTATATACATGCATGAATTGTTAGCATATATATAGTATACTGAGCCGCATGGCCACTTAAGAATTCTTAGCCGCATATGGCTTAGGCCATGAATCCTTTTAATGCATGCAAGCTTCAGTTGCATTGCTTATATATATTAATAAGCATCTGCATGCATTAAGCTTTGCATGTTTGTTTAGCATTTGCATTTTGTTTTTTTATGCATTAGCTTTGCTTTTAGCTTTGCATGCTACTATTCAAGGCTGCATGGCCTGTGCAAGTGTTAGCTTTGCATGCTAATACTTTTGGCCGCATGGTTGCTAGCATGAAAATTTCTTGGCCGCATAGGCCATTTGACTTTTGCTTATTTTAAAATGCATTAGTTGCATGCAGCCTTTTACTTGCATTTGCAAGCTAACTTGTAAAGTTGGCCGCATGGAAATTTCTTGGCCGCATATGGCCAAATAATTAGTGCATAAAATAATTAGTGCATGGAAGAATTGTTGGCCGCATGGCCCTACTTGCCTGCAACTTGCCTGAGCCTTATATGGCCAAGTGACTTGCTGGCCGCATGTAATAAATTTTCCTGAGCCGCATGAGTTCTCCACGGCCCTTGCACCTGCTAATATTTAATTACCACTTGTATGCTTGTGCCATAAATTTTAATATGTTCCCTGACACGATGGTGACCCATTGTGGTACACTTTTGACAATTGACATGACATGATAGTGGCCCGCCGTGGCGCACTCCTGACAAATAATTTGACATGATAATTTGACGTGATAACTTGACATGATAATTCTTGATAGTAGTCCGCCGTGGCGCACTCTTGACATGATAAACCTGACATGATATTTTTCGAAATAATGTTGCAACGGCCACCCTGACATGATAAGATCGAATAATCTGGACACCGTGAACGATTGTGCTTGTACAAATGAACACGTCTTGTCTTGCATCATGTCTAGGACGGGGACCCCTGAGTACCACGGTCAGGGGTATCTACTGAATTCGACTAAGGCTTAAAACTAGAATAATCCAGTAGTCATGAAGAGATTTCCCAGCTACAGGCAATCTCGTTATCTGGGTGCCCCACTTGGGATCTGTAGCCTGCCGACGAGTAGGGCACATTTCCTGCACACTGTCATGTGTTGCATCCTTATTGTACTAATATTCGACCTGGATAACCTGGATGGTCTGCAGGGCTTGTGGCTGCAGAACAATCTCATTGCATCTTGCTAGTAACTATGCCTGTGATAACCCTAGTTAGTTAAAGTATCAAGCCGTACTTATTGCTTGGCCGTGAATGTTGGATGGAGTTTAATTAGTCTGGTCTCGTCTTGATCCTGTACAAGATTGTTACATGTCCTAATTTCTTATATTATCTTGCCGATAAATGGTGGGAGAAACCAAGTTCTGTTCAGACGAAGGGTTACAACCCCGGTCCTTGTTTGGTTTACGGGTTGTAACCTGGTTATCTGAATAGTCCCATGGTTATCTCATCGTATATCACCTGTCATGCTTTTCCTTAATTACTGTCTTTTATTATGTAATTATATTCTTGTGCTAATTTGTTGGTTTTAGTTCCTAAGTGAAGCCTCCTTTGTGGCACTTACTTTTTCTGGGGTCTGACCCAGCTGGTTTTGTATGGCCAGATACCGGAGCAGCACCAGAGGATCCACCGACCTTCTAGCCAGATGGTGACCACCAGGCGTAACCCTGGCAACGAGTAGGTTTCTTTTTGTCCTCCCACTTATTTGTAAAATTAGTCATTTGAGGCGTTTAGCCGGCGAGCACGTGTTAGCTCGTATTGCACCTTTATTTACTGTCTGCCTACGGGCTGTAACATGATTGACAAATCCTAGGGTTGATCGTGTATGACTGAAACTCTTGCTAGTCCTGACATTTTTGTATAAATAGCTTCATGATCATCCGAATATGTAATGTATGGGACGTCTTACTATTGTATATTTGGTGTTCTGACATCTTGTAACTGTTATTACATTGCTTGAGATTGAGACAATAGGCTTGTTCTTGACCATAGGAGACTGATGGCTTGTAATTAAACTCTCATGTATCTAGACAGCCGTGACCGTATAGCGAGGTGGGTTGCACTTCAATATACGTAGCTGGCTATGTACGCCCCGGCTCTTCAGTATTCTGGTTCTGGGGCGTGACAATCAGTGCTTTCTAGTTATCTTCCATCCATCCATTCCTCTGTTCTGATCAAGCCTCTTCCTTTCTCCTCTAATCCACCATGGCTCTGGACCCATATGCTCCTCCCTACTTTCTTTCTTCTTATTTGACTCTCTCAGCCACATATGATATCCAGCTCAAGTGTAGAGGCGGGGGAGAAGAAGTGGGCAGGAATAGGAGGCCGGAGAAGCAGCACAGCCGACGGTATGACTTAGAGGAAGTACATAGGTTTTCTTCAACATCCGTAGGAGAACTATAAGGATATATCTTTTCACAACATGTCACCTTGTCAAAGACCCTTAATGTGAATATCACGTTATCGCGGTGTCGGAAGACCAACATGTCATAATTTTCTAAGTCGTGTACTTTCATGTTATCCCGGTCTCACTAGCTACCGGTACTGGATGAATAGAACTCCCCGTCTCACTAGCTACCAGTGCCACTTCCTCCTTAACAGTAGGAGGAGCCACCTCAGCATTCACTGTTTCCCTCAAACGACGTATCGCTCCTCGGGTCATGGGTGCCATCTGGTAAAATCAACATTCACAGGGGAGAGCGGTTGAAAATGAATGAGAGAACTATCAGAGGATCACATAAAACTAACTAGAACTGAAATACAGTAATTGACAAATAAATGAGAGAACTATCAGATGTGATACTTAAGTATCAATGCGATACTCGAGTATCGGTATTGTGATTGCGATACCGATACACATAGGAATGGTCTGATACTCAGAGTATCGGTATCGGACCATTCCGTATTACTCAGGGTATCAGTAATACAAAATGACAAAAATATAATACGTATAAAGAATTAGAAAACTTACATAAGCTTTGGCAGCCATCTTCTTCGTCATCTTTGTCCAGAAATCTGCTCTGAGTCAATCCTTTGCCCCAGAGCTCGAGTGGACATCCTTGAGTAGGACGTATACTCTGAGAGATCACCTTTACAAGAATGATATCAGAAGTGGGATTGAGTGTTAGAGGAGATATTATCAGAGTGTACGTCCTACTCAGATGGGTCTCTCACCGTTACTATTTTTTTCTGACAACATGGTAGATGTGCTCCGTCAACAGATTCTTGCCCTGAACCAAAACTTTGTCCCGGAGCTCAATTGGACATCCTTCGTGTAGAGCTCGAGTGAAAGGTTCCTGACAACATGGTAGTCTCATTTGTCAAAGGATTCGTGCTCATCCCACAAAGGTTGTGGGACGAGCAAGAATCTTTTGACAAAGGAGACCACTATGCTGTCAGGAACCTCTCGCTCAAGCTCTACACGAAGGATGTCCAATTGAGCTCCGGGGCAAAGTTTTGGCTCAGAGCAAGAATCTGTTGACGGAGCACATCTACCATGCTGTCAGAAAAAATAGTAACGGTGAGAGACCCATCTGAGTAGGACGTACACTCTGATAATATCTCCTCTAACACTCAATCCCACTACTGATATCATTCTTGTAAAGGTGATCTCTCAGAGTATACGTCATACTCAGATGGATCTCTCAGAGTATCCTCTCCGGTTGGTTGTCCTAATTCATGTGTTTTAAGTGTGAGAACGAATGGCTCAGAATGCAACCCAAAATTCATTCTAGCATACATTAGTGTGAATCATCTATGTTCTGTACATATGGTGTAGTATACGTTCTTATCGAATCTAGTATGTAGTATCTGAAGAATGTAACAGAATCAAGATGAACTCACATAATGTAATACTAAAACGTCATCTACTACTATATAAGATATAGTGATAGGTTGTCGTATCATCATTGTCGAGGGATGAGGGTAGCAGGATAGTCAACTTTATCTACGGCTATATAGTTTCTGCTTCGCCAGTCGAATGGCTGCAGGGACTATGTCCTGATCACCATGTCGTACCATAGTTTCTGCCTCGCCAGTCGAATGGCTGCAGGGACTATATGTCCCTATCACCATGTTACCAATTAACCAACCAACAAAACTACTTGTTACAAATATCGGCACTATCGGTGCGTTCGAATCGTAGTATCACATTTTTCGGTGTCGAAAAATAAATAATTATTACTAAATTATCAGATTTTTCGGCACTATCGGTGCCCCTGACCAAGCCACCCCCCCATCACCACCCCTAGCCCTAACCCGAACCCTACTCCTAGCTCCCCTCCCCCAGCCGCCCTCGTCCCCCCTGCGCCAGAGAGAGTGAGAGAGATGGAGGGGAAGAGTACCACGTACCGGAGAGGGAGGAGAGTCGCCGGAGATAGTGACAGCGCCGGAGAGAGTGAGAGCGCCGGAGGGGGGGAGGAGAGAGAGTGAGAGCGCCGGAGGGGGAGGAGAGTCGTCGGAGAGAGTGACAGCGCCGAAGAGAGTGACAGCGCCGAATGGGAAATGAACCCTAACCCGAACCCTAACCTTAGCTCCCCTCTCCCAGCCTCCCTCGTCCCCCACTACAAAAAAAGTGACCTTTTGGGACAACAAAAAATGTCATAACAAATAGGTTTACCGTCCCAACTACTATTTGGGACGGTCTTTAGGACGGCAATGGGTGGTCTTATTAGGGTGGCGTGGCAAAAAGTTAAATGACGGATATTTGCCGTCCCAAATACTTATAAAGGACTGTTAAAGTCCCGTCCCAAAAGGTTTCAAAATTACAAATTCTGCAGGACAGTTTATAAATCTGTCCCAAAAAATACGTCCCAAAAACTTAATCCTCCTCCTATTTGTATATGAAATACACAATTAAATTTTATATAGAACAAAAATCACACAGAACTATTTAATCGCAAATGCATTATGGTAGCTGCAACATTAAGACAAGAAATTTTTATAAAACATTTAAAAGTCATATCCAACTGTTTACAAAATAAAACAAAAGTTTATATCACGTCGAATCTTTCCCCCATAACATAAAATTCATATCCCATTGTTTACAAAATGAAAGTTTACATCACGTCGATAGCCGCATGTGCATGTCAAACGCACCATCTGCAGCCTTCTTTGGAGCAGCCTTCTGTGAAGGAGTTACACGACAGCAGATGACTGTCCTCGAGAGAATCGCCAATTCAGTGAAAGCCTCCTTATATCTCTTCAGAACAATTTCTAAAGCAACACCATCCACAACAAATGCCAAGTCCTGTGGAAACAAAGAAATAAGGGCAAAGTTCTTCATGGGAGTAAAAGATTCAGCTGAAGTATGACTTGATAGTTTTGAGAGAAACTACAGATGCAAAAGGGCATGCCAAATTGAGAAAAGCGAACCAGCATACATGACCATGGGTAACTGATGCTCCAATCAATATGGAAACTTGTCCAGATTGTAAAAAAATAGTAATCATCATCATCATCTTTATTCAGATTTCATAATCACACGAAATATGGATAAAAGGCAGCTATCACTGCACACAGTTGGAGTACTTATTTAATTTTATTATACACAAGAGGAAACCAAACATGTATCTCAAACAAAGCCCACCCCCCCCCCCCCCCCCACCAAACAAAATACCTCTCTTTATATACAAAGTTATGGGTTACTTACTTGTCAACCAGAATATCTACAAACCTGCTAAAAGAATCTATAAAGGAAAAAAGTAAGGGGAATAAAATCATACCTGGATAAAAGAATCTTTACTAGCTCAACAATATAATTAATTCCATTTCATAATATAGCACTGAGCAGCTGTTTAGGAAACAACCAAGTAGGCATATAGGCGGCACTCGCCTGCTGTGATTACCCTAGAGAACTTGCCAGGCATCTCCAATGGTTGACACGAGGTGACTTGTCTAGAAGAAGCAAGAGACCAGCATTGTTCTTTGATAGACCAAATGAATACCTGACATACACATCCAAAACAACAGTAACCAACCATCAGGCTTTACACATACCAAAAGATTATAAAAAGCTTACAAACAAGATATATTCACATACTTGCTTCTTGATGCTTTCTTTCTCCAAAAAATGAAGGACATCACCCACTGTACAAAATAAGTTTCATTAAAAGGAGGAATGGAAGATTACAAAAGATTTTATAAAGCATAGAGAAACATAAAACATGTTGCCGGCACAAATGAACTCTTTAATATTAATTAACAACAATGCACCAATCTGTCACGTCAGAAATAACTGAAGGATGATTTAGGTCAATATTATTCACACATACCAAACACTTGAGACGACGCCTAATAATTGTGATTGCCATAACGACAACCAAACAAATGGCAATGTGGTTAATGTAAAGTGGGAAATACTGGAATATTTTGATGTAGTAGTCAATGCTCGGGCTATAACAAGGAATGATTTATGGACTGCTTCGTAGAAGAGTTGTCCGATCCATATGCATAAAAATGTCAAACTACCTGATTATAAGCGAATCTAAAAGAGAGTAATGTAGGCACATATGGAAACACCAATTAGAAAAAAGGAAATCAACTAGTTTATGAAGCTAAAGAAAATGCAGCCTTAAATCCAATAAATAAATAAATATAATAGAATGGTCATGGTTGAAGTTGCTAACTGCTTTTGGATGCTATGTGACCATTGATTCTCTTGAAATAGAATGGTCATGGTTCATGATGGTCAGGCCTATCTCATCGGAAATCATACCATGTGACCACAAGAACTCGTAAATTGCTGGGACATCTCTATCGAGCTTTAGAAGTGGATTTCCAATCTAGGAGTAACAAAATAAGTCTAATCAGTGACAAAGTATCAGAGTAACTGACCTAAAGAGGGATATTAAACATACAGGATGATAAATATGTATTATATGTAAACAAAGTTGCAGATGCATAAAATTCTTCTTACAGCGACTCCTTTGATGTGAAACCTGAAACCAGTTGAATGCTTGTTATGATTGAGAAGAGCAATCGCTAGTTGCGGTATGTAGTGCCCTGCAACAAATTGGTTAATTTTTGGAAACTGGTGAAAGAAAAGACCGAGAAAATATAATGCTGTGACTTGTATACCTGCATAGCTTTCTCCTGTCAAAAATAACCCCCTAGACTTAAATTCAGGGAACTTGTCGTACCATCTCATCAAGAACATATGCATGTCGTCAGCTTCAACAATTGAAAGATCAAAGTACCAGTTAGGATGAGATTCTAAACTCAACGATTTCAGTTGTCAGAGGTATAGATATAAAGTATGACACGTGCTTCTCACCAGTTTTTTTATCCCCAGTTGTGTAATCAGAAGGAGTGTTTGAGTATGACCATCCAACTCCAGCAGGAGACTCGACAAAAAGGAGATTTGATACTGTAATTCAAAAAAATGAACACGATGAGAATTTGCAGATGTAAAAGAAGTAGAAAAATAGTGCAAAGCACAACATTGAGTGAGTGTGTATATAAATCTCAGGTAATAAGAGAAATCACAGTGCCATGAGGCTCCTGATGCAAGGTCTGCTAAGGGTCAAGATGTATATACATAATAAATAGGTAGAACTTCTTAAAATTCAGACAGCTGGGAATTGTTTATATATTGGCCTAGTTTAGGTAATAAAGGAACCTTTATTCCATGAATGCTTGTTAATTACAAGGCCTCAACCATCGCCTCTAGGAAAAAATGGACCCAATTCTGTGAATGCTCCCCCTCCAATGGAGGAACAACCAGGACCTGCACACGAGTATAAATGTTAGAACAAATCACAAGAATCTGTGTTAAGTAAAAGAATGTATATAGTTCTCATTGCCATTATAAAACATATGGAATTAGAAAATTGGAGGTCTATGTAAACATTATGACATCTTAACATCAGCTATGTAAATTTCAACTGCATAGCTAGACTAATGGTCAATTGATAATGCTGGGTAAATTGAATGACATCAAGTGTAAGTGCAAAAATAAATGAAATAAATATCATACATGCGATCCGGATCTTAAATTTTGAAGTTGAAATTTATTCAAAAAATATATTAACCAAAAGGGAAATAGAAAAGACAAGAAAATAAACTAATTGCCAAAATAAGCATAGTATGTCGTTGTAGGATTTAGAATAAACTCTCCCCAAAAATATATTTACGGTAAGTAGAAACAACCAGCTTTTAAGCAAATTAATGACACCATAGTAATATATAAAAGTACCATGTTTCTTCCTTGAAGATAATATTCCGTCAAATCAAGTCGTAAAGATAGAAATTTCCATTATTTTTGTGATGTCTTGATATCCAAGGGACACTTTATTTTGATCTATTGAATTATATGAATGCTAGGCAAATAGAATGTTAACTAAAAATATTAACTTTAAGGTTGCTAACATCAATTGGCTTGTCAAAGTAAAGGGGCTTGGCTTTGTCAATACAGAGACCATCTTCTGCAATGTGAATTAAGCTAAAACATCCACACAAAGAGTTCATATGCATCCACACAAAGAGTTCAATACAGAGACCATCTCCTTGTTTGATTTATGAGATTGAAGGTTTAGATTTAATTTTTGTTGTTGTTTAGGAACCCTAGATCGTAAGATCTAATTTAAATTTAGGGATGAAGAAACAAAATTTTGGGATGAAGCCTTTGTTTTTTTTACGTTGTTGATGTATAACTTCTAAGCAATTAATATACACGCATGATCTCTTACTCCGTTCAGAAGGATTAATAGAAGCTATGGAATTTGTTTAGAAGAGGGCAGTAAATCACCTGTTCCAGTTGAATCAAGTGTAACTATTAGCCATGTTATAGGGCACCTGTGAAAAGGAAAAGTAAGCCTTCACTTTCACCTTTCCCACAGATCAAGCATTAAGATTTATTGATACAATTTTAACCTACAACAATGAGGAATAATCATTTTGCTAAGATACAACACTCATATCCAAATATATTAACAATTAAACGTTCCACAATATGATTCATATTATGTATCCTTCAAGACAGTTACAATCTCACAGCTTCTTGCACACTGATTTTACATAAATTTCATCAAAAAATCAGCAAAGGTTATAACTTTGGAAGAGCTAATGCTAGTTAACAGCTTTTACAGCTCAAGCTTACTAGACTGAGAAGAATTAACAGTTAACATAAGATTATGTGTATTAACAGTTAACATAAGGAAATAAGAAACCTAAAATATGATAATCATGTGATCTACAAGGATAAAGTAACTCTGATGTATGAGGGGGAACTGTAGAGGTGAAGAATATGAACAAGCATGGTGCAAAAGCATCAAATTACCTGAAAGCTTTTAGGCAAAAAATTAAATCAAACAAGATGCTTTTGCTAAGCACTGTTGGCCAACTAGAATGAAAGAAGCAGTTATATACAACATAATTTCAAATGTTGCAAGTATTCTAGTATTAAGAGAGAATAGTCTATAAGGAGAGATATTGATGTTGAAGCCACCATATGGTGGTCTAGTCGGTGGGGATTGGCTAGGGTTAGCTACAAGGTCCTGGTTTCAAATAAGGCCAACCACAAATTCAAACAATTTGAACTGATATACCTACTATTGATGTTAAAGGCCAAAAAAGAAATTTTTTACACTATAATGGGAACATGTACTGCAGCTTCCCACAATGGTGAAATAAAATCATGTTTAAATAAGACTAGATAATTTTCTGGCCTCTTTGATCTATAACACTGGGAGTCTAGGACTGAAGTATGACTATATCATGCAAAAGAAGACCATTTATTACATCTCTCTTACATCCCATGGCAGTTGCAGTAACCAACCCAACTATCTTGTGACCCATAATCAAGATAGCATATGGCCTTTGATTCTGACTGGACAAAGGGATATGAATCTAAATGGACATTGTGATATAAATAGTTGTTAACAGTTTGACATGGGAATCTTCTAACTATCAAATACAATCAATTTTCCAAGTAGAATCCAAGTGCAAAAACTGTTAGTCTCCTCATATTGTAGCATCAGTTAACATTGTCTCTAAAACCCTCTTGCTTATAAAAGAAGATAGATAGAACATAGAAACCTCTGAATAACGAAAAGAATAGAAGGAAACATGGCAAGAATCGATTAAAGAAAGCTACTATGTTAAATTTAAAAATGCCCTTTGTCACGCTCCGCTCCCGTAGGAGCGATCGTCCTCGCTAAGGCGTGATGCCGTACGAGCCTAGATTGCGCTGGTGCAAGGCAATTCCATAACGGCCGATTACATCGGCGGCGACGGGGTCGTCGCACAGAAGTCCCAAGCAGAAACATTGAAAATATTGCAGCGGAATTTAAAGAAGAACACATGGACACAAGTAACTCAAAAGAAACTCTTTATTGATATTGAATACAAGGTTACATTGTGGGCACAAGGCCGGTTACAAGTCTCTCAGGCTCACTTTTCACTCATGTTACAAGCCACTCTGCTCTCTCTCTCTTCTCTCGATACAATACTTGAATCCAGCGGAAGCTTCGGAAGGCGATGTCCATACATTATGTCCTGTATAAGTCTTCGGGTCACGCGGCCGCACGCTTCGACTCGCCAAGGAACTCCATGCCTCGACGCATCCAAGCGAGCTCCGCGCCACGAGCTTCTACCTGTGCCTGCACATGAAACACTATGTGGGTGTCAGTACCACTGTACTGGTGGAGTGAGCTTCTCGCCCACCCATACATAACCGACACGTTTCATTTACTTTATGCAGCTTAAACCCTTTCAATTGTCTTTCTAGTCTTGCCTTAGGATTCATTTAAGGACGAGGACGTCTCAGTTGATAACTAGCGATGCACCGACAAGGTCGTGCAACGACAGGGTCACGCTATCTTGCCAACGTGTGTTTTGATCGAGGCAGTGCCTCATCGCTTAGGTACTTGACCAAACTTCAAGGCGGGACGGCAGGGTCGTGCCACATTCTATTCCAAACTTAGACTTGTTCAAGACTGTGCTTTGTCGAGGGGCAATTCACGTGAACTCGGCCGTGCCAGGACCTTTGATTAAACTCAAGCGCCACTAGACCAATTCTTGGGCTAACGATTCAAGGGCCAAGGGACGGCAACGGGACGACTCGTGCAGGTCGTGCCTTAGACTTTACTTAGACTTTGCTCGTGCTTCAAGATTGAGGCCGCGCCTCGCAAGTTATCAAGACTTATCGTGCTACCGCCTTGCGACCTTCCCGTTAGACCCATTTGCTAACTTAGACAAGACTTGTGAACCATAGTATCACTTTCCATTTACATTCCGACGCGATCTATCGTGCCAAGCACGGTGCCTATGCTGCAGCCCAGTCTTAGGCCCAACATTGTGTTCCCGACAAGACAAGCATTCAAGTTCTAGACACAATCCAAAGGCATACACGCGGTGTGCCGCTATTGCCGACACATCTACATGAGTGGTCACTAGCAATTTCAAGCTATCTTGGACATGGCTCGGCGGGGGTATCGGTCCGCCCTTCTAAGGGTAGCTAGCCCCGGAAGCGCCGATACTCCCATGCGGTCATCCAGCATCCTACTTTGAGCCACACTCGCTTCTCCCGGGCGGATGATCCCGGTGCCCCGGAGGAGATCACCCGAGAAAACTACACCTTGTCGACAAGTTGTCCATGACCATGCAAGACTCGATCTATCCAATCTATCCAGTCTTTCCTTAACATGACCATGATTTCCTTTATTCTATCGAGACTCCCAAGCCGCGGGACCAATCTCATGTGCGGGACTTATCAAGTATTCAGGCAGGATATGACCGGGCAGGACCGGCATGCTTAAAAGTATTCAAACAGGACATGACCGGACGGGACCGGCATACTTAAAAGTATTCAAGCAGGACATGACCGGACGGGACCGGCATACTTAAAAGTATTCAAGCAGGACATGACCGGACGGGACCGGCATGCTTAAGAGTATTCGGCCGTGGCTCGTGCCTTAGACAGACATGGTTCTCTAGGCGACGCTAATGCTCAAGTCATATACTCATACGACGAGCCTTGCTCTCAAAGGACTACTTGACTTGACAACCGCAGCTAGAGCGGGACAGCGCTAGGAATGGCTTCGTTAGCCTAGAGCAACTCTTGTTGACTTGTACGGGCAATGACTCGACGAGCGAAGGCTACGCCGAACTATGCATCGAGGGAACGTGCTAGGCACGGGGTCGACTTAACAACCAAGTTCTCGGGTGCCTAGACTTAAGCCATCAAGCCATACAAAGATGACTTAACTTGCGGGACGTGCGAAAGCTATGCCAAGCCTTGCGGGACCGGACCGTGCATGCTTTGTTAAGCATTCGTGCGGGCGACGCCTATGACTTAGGCTTATTCAAGTATCGGGACAAGTCGACGGGACCAATGCATGCTTGGTTAAGCATTCACGCGGGCGACGCCTATGACTTAGGCTATATCAAGTGTCGGGGCAACTTAGCAGCAACTTGAGCCAACACCCTTCTTCCAAGCCACGGGAACGAAGGATCGAGTGTCATATTTGAAAGCACGCTGAACCCATTTCTAAGACGGTCGTGGGACACTTTTCCATGTTCTATGACATTCCGACGGGACGGGATTGTTCCCTTAGCTATGTTGGTGCGTAGCTTTTATATTAGCCTACTGGTGCGAGTTGAAAACATGATTTATTATGTGCAAGCTAAGATGGAGTAAGTTCACCGAAACTCCCCCACCTGAACGATGTCTCCGGGCGAGCCGTTGCAAGGCTTAGTTCCAACGCCGTCGGCGTTTCGATTCCTCCGATTGACTTTGCGGGTCGGGGCACTACACCCTTTTCACATCTTAGACATAATATCAAGCATTACGCATAGTAAACTACAATCCAATAGCTACTTTGCACTTAAATACCATGATAAACTTCTTCCTGATCACAAATATTCTCCAAACAAACTCATTTCTTCGCAAAAATAACAACATAATTTTGGCACATCAGATCACTGATAATAGAAATAATACTTCAAAACTCCCACTGATATTAGTTAACCACTTTGCTAGAATGCTGAGAAACTAAGATGAAAACAAGGATTATTTTACTAACCTTCAATTAGTATGAAATACACAATTTTTGTTCCAACAAGATCAATCTCTCCACTTTCACAAACGTTCTAAAACCGATAATTATTGACCAAAATTTTCTAATCGGAAATTACTTTCCCAATCTTCGATTAGTATCAAGATTACACCTTTGGTTTCAGTAGCACCATATCAAATCATAAGCCGCACATATTCTCCAATTCAAAATGATCAAAACCCTAGACTTCCCAAAATTCTAACAAGAATTGAAGAACCGATCACAAGTCCAAAACTTCGATTATCAACTAATCTTCAATTAGTACCAAAATTATGATATACCGATCAAATCAAATTATGTACCATTCTTTACCTCAAAATAATCGAAACCCTAGAATTTTCCAAATTCTAAACACGATCACAAGTCCAGATCCAAACATACACCAAAATCAACAGAATCGCATCAAAAGAACTAGCAAAAATTGATCTAAAAGAGAGGAATCGATAATATTTACATGTCCCTAGACCTTGACTTTTTGGCTATTTGAGATAGGCCCCACGGCTCCCACGCCGATAGCACCTTCGTCTAATGTTGTCTTCTCCGCCACTCCAATAATTGATCCTAAAATCTTTCAAAAGTTAAGATCCTACGAATAAAAAACGAGAAAAAAATTAGAAAGAAAAGAGAGAGGGATTGGCACGTACGTCTAGTAGGCGGATCGGTCGACCCGTGGTCGATCTTGAGGTTCTCGTCGTAGTTGATCAGGATGGAGAAGACCTGTGGTGGTCGGGTATCATGGGGACGATCGGACCCGAGAACAGTGGCGGACATACACCGAGACAAGTGGGGTCCTGAGTAGGAGGCGGGAAGAAATGAAAAAATGGGGGTTTCAACAGAGAGAAAGAGAGAGAATAGTGGGGATGGGGGTCCTGAGAAGAGCGCGCACGGGAAAAAAAAGGGGGGAACCGAAAAGTGTTTCCCCCATAACACTTTTACGGGAAAGACATGGTTGTGCATTTTTTCCAACTTTTTTCTTAAAATTGGTAACGATTTTACACTGTTATAATATCAATAATACGTATTATGTATATTAAAATTCAGGTTTTTTTTTTATTTATACTAACAATTTTTTGCATCTCTATCAGTTTTTTACCGTTAGCAATTAGTAACGGCAAAAAACTATTAGTAATTGAAAAAAAAAATCGTGTTGCAAAATTCCTCTTTTGGTGTAGTGAATACTAAACTAAAATCCAAATATTGACTTATAATCCAATAGTTAATCCTAAATTCAAAATTTGACCAAAAAATTACCCGGGTGTTTTTTTATTTTCCGCCAAACTATTTGGGACAGGCTGAAATTCTATTTGGGACGGACAGAAAGTTCAGTCCAAAATAAGTAAATATTATCAGGGTCGAAAAACAATGTGTCCTAAATGATATTACTTTGTGTCCCAAATAATATTATTTAGGACTCATAAAAATTGTGTATCAAATAATGTCGTCCCAAAAGGTCACTTTTTTTGTAGTGCCCCCTGCCCCACCCCCTCAGCCACCCCCTCTCACCCCCAACCACCCGCATCCCCCCTGCACGTCCCTCCGAGCCACCCGCACCCCCCCCAAACCACCAACAACCAAAACAGACGGAGAGAGAGAGAGAGAGGGAGGGGAGAGTCACGTACCAGAGAGGGAGGAGAGTCGTCGGAGAGAGTGAAAGTCGCCGCCGGAGAAAGTGAGAGTCGCCGTCGGAGAGAGTGAGAGCGCCGGGGAGGAGAGAGAGTGAGAGAGGAAAATGGGGGGCAATGAAATGTTGGGGCGGGGATATAATTAGAATTTAGCGACGCTTAAACTACCGTCGCTAAATGCGTCGCTACTAGCGACGTCCCAGCGACGTTTCGCGATGAATGGGTCATGTGCTTAATGTACGTCGTTGTTACGTCGCTTAGGTCGTCGCTAGTAGCGACTATGAGCGACATTTATATAAAACGTCGCTAATGTACACATTTTAGCGACGTTAATCTAACGTCGCTAAATATACGTTGTCAATTGATCAGATTTTAGTAGTGCTTCTCTCCCTATCCAGCTCACCCCCCAAAAGTCTTATCTCTCCTGAAGCTATGCAACACCAAAAAAGTCTCCTCCATCTTCTCAAAAAAAAATTTTGTGCTTCCTCTCCATCTTCTTTCCTTTTTTTTTCTCTCGTGGCGTGTGGGAAGACGAGGGTGGACCGTGGTCGAGAACGTCAGCCTAACGAAGGATCTCATTGTCCTCTTTTTCTTTGCCAACTCCGAGAGCTTCGTGTCGATCAACTAGCTGCTGCTGTTGCTCCTCTCCGCCACCCGTCGCTGCTCTTCGTCGTTGAGAAGTGCGGCCGCTCCTCTCGCAGTCTGTAGAACTCTCCCTCTCGTAAGCACTGGAAGTCGGCCGGAGTCGAGAATGAGCGAGCTTCTTATGGTCGATGTTGAACTCTCCTCCTTCTTCTGTCACGTAGCCAAAGCGGGGGAGACAGGATCTCCTACTGGAACTGAATTTGAGTTAGATAGGTGGCGGGACACATCGTATAGAAACCGGACACAACAAATATGACACAATTTTATTAAACCAATTGTTTTCTAAAATTGTTTTACCAAACAACATATTCAAAAAAAAAATCCGAAAATTATTTTTCGGATGAAAGTAACCAAAAGCAAAATCGAAATCTATATACTTAGAAAATAACTTTATAACTTACTTTCAGAACCAAATTTCATAAACATATCCAAACGGATTTGTTTCTCTATGTACAAATTTTACGAACTTCGTTCCTTGAGTCCAATGTCTTTAAACTTTGATACTTTGGAGGAAAATTTATCTTATTTATATCAAAAATTTTAAGAAGCGCATTTCTTCCGATTTAATATAACATGCAATATGCAGGACATACCAAAATATTCCTTAAAGAGAAAGTAAATATGAGTTAATTTAGGGTGTTTATTGAAAAAATTTAAGTCAGAATGACCTACACTAACAAGTTACCAAGAGGTCAAAAGTCAAAAACTGCATTAAATGATGTTACATAGTCTATTAATAGTCTAAGAAAACTCATTTAATAAGAACCTCGGATCAACATCCAACGATTCAGATTTGGGATGTATCGATACAAATATTTAGGATGGATGTATCGAAAAAAATTTCACACACACATATATATATATATATATATATATATATATATATATATGAAAAATTCTTCGATACATCCATCATATATATATATATTAAAATCGAGATGGGTTCCCTGCCCGATCCCTTCCCTCCCCCCCCCCCCTTCTTCCCTTCCTGGCCCCCTCCGTCGTCCGACGTTCCCGTCCTCCCGCCCTCCGGTCAGCCGGCACAGCCGTCCTCCCTCATCGCTCACCGACGGCGTCGAGGTCGCCATCGCCGCGTTTCCCCGTATCCCGCCGCTTCTCCTTCCAAGGCGGGCGGCCTCCCTCGTCCGTTCGGTTGGACCCCGACCGGCCGCTTCCGCTTCGGGCTGCGGCGCCGGCCCCCCCCGCTCCTCCCTCCCCTATATTTTGGGATCTCCTCCTCCTCGGAGTTCCCCCTCGTCAACTGCTGCCTTGCCCGCCAGCGTCGGACGTGCTACTCTGCTCGCCTCCACTACTCGCCTGGCAGCCCCGGCCGCGAAGAACCCCTCCGCCTCGGAGTCTGCTAGCGTTGTTCTGATCGACTCGGGACGTGGAGGAGGTCAGATCCCCGCCATAGTTGGTCCCGCCGGACGGCTAACCCCCTCACCTTCCCCCCCTCCCCGTCGGCTTCCACACCCTTCTTCCTCCTCGCGCTCGCTGGTCGCAGGAGCTCATCGCCCTGGTCGACCGCTCCTCGGCGCTGCTCCGGCAGACCCACACCGTGTTGGCGCCCCCGCTGAGCTGGCCGCCCCCCTCCCCCCCCTTCCCGCATCTCTGGTGTGGGCCGAGCCTCTCTGCCATCCTCTGCTGTCCCGGGAGCAGCGCTTTTTGCATCACCGTCGGCTGCGCCACCACTGCGGTGGCCTCATCTCCCCGCGCTCGGCGTTCTTCGCCCAGTCGACGCGATCTCGGAAGGCACGCCCACGGTCCCCCCCGGTGGCGTGCTCAGAACCGCTAGCAGAGTCCCATCCGTCCTGTCATCCCACGTCGGTCTGCAACATCGGGGGGAGCGCGCCTCGGGTTTTGAGCGTTGACTCTCCCGTCTCAAAGTCCTCGAATGGCCCGCCCGATCCCTCGAATGCACTGGTTGATAACCCGCTGCTTTGCGCAGGGGTTTAAAAACCCTCCTCTGAGCTGTCTGTGGTCCCCAACCTTGTGAAGCAGCGCATGGTTGCCCCCCCTGCGCTGGTTGCTGACCCGCTACTTTGCGCAGGGCTCCCCAAGCATTACTCTGCGCTGCACGTGGTCCCCTCCCACGTGACAGCCTCCTCTGTCCATCCTCCTGCGCAGTTGGATCAGCGCATGTTGGCCCCCCCTCTCGTGGGTCCCACAGCTCCTCTTCCTTCCTTTGCGCTCATGTTGGATCCATCACCCCTCATGAGCACCCAACCTCCTGCCCCTCCCCCTCCGTGCCTGCTGGGCCCCATCCCCGCCACCCCCTCCTCGCAGATGCGTACGCTCCTCACGGTCCTCCGGCCGCCTCCTATTGGCGCGTCTCGCGGTTTCCTTTCGGACAGCCCCTTGCTGGGTCAGGCCCCGGTTCTCCAGGCTGTCGCCTGCGAGGTATTCTCCCTCCACAGGCATTTGTCTGCTCGGGTCCTTCCTTGGCGCAAGCCTTCTTTCCTCCGGCAGTTGCCGGTGTGGACATTCAGGCCGGCGAGCGCATCTTACCCCCGCCCTCCAGCGGTGCTCTCCCGAGCTCCCCGGCTGATCCCCTCTCACTCCGGGCCCTTGCTGATGTTGCGCCCTCCACGAGACGCGGATCGCCCTCGCCCTCTGGCCCGGACCCTTCGGTATCCAGAACCCTCCCCAGCTCCCTCTCCTTCGCGGATGTCCTGAGGCCTGATCGGATTCAGTCTGGCCCCATTCCGGCCGCGGAAGTGGTTCTGCCGGACGTCACTCTGACGCCACCGCCAGACGGATACCCTATCCGGGTCCCCTTCTCCAAGGAGGAGGTCCGCTCCCTCTCCTCCCCCTTCATCAGGACTTTGGTCCTCAAATTCGGATCCGGATGCCCTAAAATTTCTATCGTTCGGGAGGCCATCACCGGCTGGGGACTCTCAGCGACATACCGGATAGCTCCTCTCGACCCCAAACACCTGTTTCTACACCTTTCCTCCGACCAGGACTACAGCAAAGTGTGGGCGAAAGGCACGACCAAAATTGACACTCAGATCGTCAAAATTGTCAAATGGTCACCGAACTTCAATCCCAAAATCGATTCGACCATCATCACCTCCTGGATCACCCTTTCCAATCTCCCCCTAGTGTGCTTTCCTGCAGCAGCCCTTAAGAGGATCGCCAGCTCTTTTGGAGTCCTTGTGGCCATCGCCGAAGAAACGAGAAACCTCTCTAAATGTAACTACGCAAAGATTTGCGTAGAGCTGGACCTCGCAAGCGAGCCACCCAAATTGATCGAGATAGAACTCGGAGATCAGTCATTCAGTCAAGCGCTGGTTTACGACAACAGCATAATTTTCTGTCAACACTGCCAGATATGCGGCCACTCTCTACAATACTGCTTCCGCGCACACCCAGAACTCAAGAAACCTGTCCCCAGGAAATCGTACGAGACAGGCACGTTACCCCCATCCCGCCCCACAACGCGGATCCTTCCCCCCAACCCCCCATCTCCCGTTCGAAGTTCCCCCATACAAACCGTTTCTGTCTCCGCACCACCCCCTTCTCTCGCCATCACTCTCCATAATTCCTTCGGAGCTCTAGGCTGGGATCCAGCTGATGGCGCTCCAAAGACGCCGGTTTCCGATTGCCTCCCTAACCCCCCATCCCCTTCTCTCGCCATCACGCTCCATAATTCCTTCGGAGCACTAGACTTTGATCCGGCTGATTGCTCTCCAGATACGTCTGTCTCTGGTTGCCTCCCTAATCCCCCCACCCTCTCCCCCTAACGGCCTCGCCATCGTTCCCCTCCAAATCCTCCCCATCACCCCAATCTCTCTCGCTTCTCCCCCCAAGCCTCCTCCTCTGAACTAGTGATCCCCAGTGTACAGTCATCGGCCGGTCTCAGAACGCACTCCCCCGGTGCAGAAGCTGGGGCGTCGTCCTCTGCCGATCCACCACCCCTCCTCTGCTCGGCCATCGTTCCTCCTCGCCCGTCCTCCCCTCTCACCGGTAGATTTTGGCAGGCTCATAATGCGGGTTTCCTTGATCGCGACAATCCTCTATGTGCACTGGCGGAGTGTGAAGACTCTAACACTTCCCCTTCGGCAGTCGAAGTCCTTTACTCGAGCTCGGATAGGGCTCTAGAACCGGTCAGCACCAGCCCCAAAAACAATACTCTTAAGAAAAAGAAGAAATCCAAGAAACAAAGACAGCGTACGGCGATGACCACGAGATCCGCCGCAAAGCTGCAAAATACCCCTACCTCCTCCCTTAATGCCTAACATTCTTTCTTGGAACGTTCGAGGCATAGGGAATAAACAGACTTTGAATCGGATCATCAGCCTCACCAAATCCAATCGGATTGATTTATTGTCATTATTGAACCCAAAATACCCCACAAAAGGATGAAAGAAATCCAACTTAAGCTGGGATTCCCTTCCGCGATCTCTGGATGTCACGACATTTGGATCTTCTTCGCAGCTGACTTCCGCTTCGGCATTATTAACGACTCCCTTCAGGCCCTCTCATGTTAGGTAGAGCATCCCGCCTTCAAGTCCCGCGTCCTTCTTTCGGCCATCTACGGTAGCTGCAGCATCCCGGAGCATAGAGTTCTTTGGGAGCTTCTGTCGGGGCCCTTCCTTCCCAACGATGATATGCCGTAGCTTTGCATCGGGGATTTTAACACAGTATCATGCAGAGAGGAAAAATCTGGAGGTCGTGACCCCCCTCATTCGGCCATGGAGGACTTCAACAAATTCGCCTTCACCGCGCACCTTTCCGCTATCCCCTTCCACGGCAACAAGTTCACTTGGTGCAACATGCAAGAAGGATCGCGTAGGCAGTACTCTCGCCTTGATCGTGCCATAGTGAATGACTGTTGGTCGGATTTGGGATTGATCAGTAATCTTTCGCACCTGAACTCCACCGAATCTGACCATTCCCCCCTTTTTCTCGAGATCAACAACACCCATAATCGCATCAAAAAATCATTTCGCTTCCTTGACTTCTGGCGCCACCACCCCCTGTTCATGCACATCGTGGAAGAGGCTTGAACATCTGTCACTCATCCGGATCCTATGGTCAGAATAGCTACCAAACTCAAAGCTACTAGAAAAGCCCTTACGGCCTGGAGCAAAATTGCTTTCGGAGACATTTTTTAAGCCATTAAGGATGCTGAAGATGATGTCACCCGTGCGGAGATCGATTTTGCCGTCGTCAGTTCCCAGGAGAATCGTGCCTCTCTTAACCTCGCCAAGGCCATCCTTAAATCTAGAATCAGGGTTGAAACGGAATTCTGGAGACAAAAGGCTAGATTACCCTGGGACATGGAAGGGGACCAGAACTCTGGCTTCTTTCACAAATGCGTCAAAGGCCGAAGAAGCTCTCTTAAGATCCATCGCATCTGCGACGGGAATGGCCAACTTCTGGACGATCAGGAGAACATTCAGATGGCAGCCACGAACTATTTCTCCAACATGTTTGCTAAAGAGGCCGTGGTTAAAGATGACGAATTTCTGTCCGAGATCCCCTCCCTGATTTGCGACAGGGATAACGAGATCCTCAGCGCTCCCCCCTCTGTCGACGAGGTTAAGACCGCTGTGTGGTCCATTAAAGCTAACAGCGCCCCGGGTCCGGACGGGTTCAACGGGATGTTTTTCCGAACATGCTGGGACATCATTCAGTCCGACCTCTGGGATGCCACAACAGCTTTTTTTCAAGGAGCCACGTATCCGAAATCTATATCCTCCGTCCACATCATCCTCATACCCAAGAAAGACAACCCGGAGACCTTTAAAGACTTCAGACCGATCAGCCTCTGCACCTTCACCAACAAAATTATTTCTAAAATCATCGCCTCAAGAATGTCGGACCTCCTCCCCAGAATCATCTTCGAAGAGCAAAGCGGTTTCGTCAAAGGTCGTAATATCACCGATAATATCCTCCTGGCACAAGAAATGATCACTTGCATGAAATTCCCGTCTAGGGGGGAACGTTGCCATCAAATTGGATATGGAAAAAGCATACGACCGTCTTGACTGGCAGTTCATGATCTGGGTGTTCAGAGCCTTTGGTTTCTCGGAACCTGTAATCGACATCATCTTTAGATCCATCAACAACTCCTAGTTTTCCATCGTCATCAACGGCCAAGCTCAGGGTTTTTTCAAAGCTACTCGCGGAGTCAGACAGGGAGACCCCCTCTCCTCCACCATTTTCATCATCACGACCGAAGCCCTGAGCAGAAACCTCAAAATCATGCCGCGATCTCCTGGATTCCAGCACTTTCACACAACGACAGGTTGCCCTCTCATAACTCATCTTGCGTACGCGGACGACATCCTTATTTTCTTTGCTGGTGCGATTGGAGCCATTGAGGTGGTTATTAGAACTCTTGCTACCTACACTAGATACTCCGGCCAGAAGATTAACAACAGCAAGAGCGTGATCTACACTCAACACAAAGCCGATAGAACTCACTCGGCTGTGCTGTCCACCATGACCTCCTTCTCCACAGCTTACCCCCCTTTCCTTTACTTAGGCTGCCCGTTGGTGTACGGCAGAGCGAACTCTGGCATTTTCGACCACATGGTGGGCAAGATTCGCCAGAGAATTGTGGGCTGGCACAACGCAACCCTTTCCCCCGGGGGGAAAGTTAATTCTCATAAAGCACATCCTATCCTCCATCCCCCTATACACCCTAGCTGTGTGCTCGCCCCCCATCAAAGTGCTTCATTCTATTGAATCCATCCTCGTCAATTTCTTTTGGGGTCAACTCGAGGGAAATGACAAGCACCACTGGGCCAGTTGGGCTACCATGGCCAAACCCACTGAAGAGGGTGGTCTGGGATTCTGCAGACTTGCCCACATGGTCGATGCCCACTCTGCGAAATTATGGTGGAAACTCCGCTCCGAAAACTTGATCTGGACCAGGTTCATGAGAGCGAGATACTCCAGATTCTGTCACTTGACAGAGGCGTCCGCCAACAACAGATCCTCTGCGTCGTGGCGGCGCATCATCCGCGGCCGAAACCTTGCGGAACCGCACTTGTGTTTGACATTGGGCAATGGTCATTCGCAGGCATGCAAGGAACGCTGGTTGGGGGACGACATCCTCAGGCCCAACGCTATTACTCCGCCGCTGTGCGAGATCCGAGATTTATGGGATGATGACGCGTCAGGATGGAATTGGGATAGAGTTCGAGATTGGCTTGTACCAGCGACCATGGCGAGCCTGGGTGCTTCTCATTTGTCGATCAATGACGCGCATGACGTGCTCAGATGGTCCCCCAACCCGGGTGGCCTCTTCACCCTGGCTTCGGCCAGAGCCATCATCAGAGACACCCAGGTAATGGCCCCCCCTTCCGCCAAGTTTTGGCACACATGTATTCCCGCAAAATGGTCCATTCTTTTCTGGCGTGCCGCGTGACGGAAACTACCCACTGACGATGCCGTCAAATCCTTCGACTTTAGTCTGGCGTCCATATGCCACTGCTGTGTAGATCACCAACCAGAATCCGCCGATCACGTTCTTCTTTCTGGTGAATCTGCCTCCCACATTTGGACGCACCTTCATTATAGGTGTAAGATGGTCCCCACAACCGGGGGCATCAACGATCTGCTGGCCAGCTGGAACGTGTCTCACGGGCATCAGATCGTCGCTGCCGTCGCATTTTGGGTCTTATGGAAAAACAGAAACAAATACATATTCGAGGGCCGTCAATTCCCGCCTCCTCAATTGTACAAAGAGGTTGTTCGACAAATCCACAAAAGAAAAAGGCGTTGCACTCACACCTCGAACCAGTTTTGGGCCGCCCTGGGCTGACCTGATCTCCGCGTGTAGTATGCTGGCTCTTTGGTCATGTTCGACCGAGGGGCAGGGGCGCTATTTCCTTGGGCGCTAGCTTTGGCCGCCTAACCTTTTGATGCTCGGTCCAGCTACCGTTTTGTGGGCAACACTTCGTGTTTCTTTCTTTTTGTTTTGGTTCGTTCTTCGCGCGTGGCGCGCTTACTTGTAAAGGCTTCGGCATTTTGCGCCTGTCATTCAATAAAGCTTTTGTTCAAAAAAAAATAAAAAAAAATATATATATATATATATATGAAAATATTTTTTTTTGAAGCAATGGGTACTTGTGGCGAACTCGCCTCCACCGGGGCTCGAACTCCTGACCACTTGGGTCCCATGCATCTCTCTTAACCATTAGGCTAGAGGTCATTTGCATATATGAATATATATATATATATATATATATATATATATATATATATATATATATATATATATATATATATATATAGGGAGCGGATCAAAAGCCCCCTTAGAAAATTCCCTAAAAATCCCCCTCACTCTAATTCGTAATATTAATGTTAATATTAATGTTAATATTAATGTTAATATTAATATTAATATTAATATTAATGTTAATGTTAATATTAATTATTTTTTACTTTTTATTTATATTAATGTTAATGTTAATGTTAATATTAATGCTAATGTTAATGTCAATGTTAATATTAATTTTAATGTTAAGTTTAATGTTAATTTTAGTATTTAATGTTAATATTAACATTAATATTAACATTAATATTAATATTAACATTATATATATATATATATATATATATATATATATATATATATATATATATATATATATATATATATATATGGGCCATCCGTACCGGGACCATCGTGGCATACACGATGCTTGTGCAATGCGTTTTAAAAATATTGATATCATTTTTTGTAGACAATTAAACTTATTAGCAAAAATTATTACTTTCCAATATGATTTTTTTTTCGTTAGAAATGTTGATACCATTTTATGTAACAAAGAAAACATCCAACCAAACTTATTCAACAAAAATATTAATTTTTCAATAAGATATCATCCAAATGCGTTAATTAATTTTCCAATAGGAATTCCCCTTTCATATATTGCATTGGGATCAATAATCACTCCTCTCATAAAACATAATTTTAAAATTGATAAAGAATTAAAAGTTTGTATTTGAATATTATTAGAAAATCTACTATTGATAATTAATAATTTGAAGAGTAACGCAGAAAATAGACATGAAAAACAGAAATTTGACCAAAACAATGTTACTTTTTAATATATACTAGCACTTATGCACCTGCTTTGTACATTTTTTTGGCTAATTTATTACATAATAAAAAATATTAGAAAATATTGCATAATAAGTTGCTTGTAATTATTTGAAGAAAATAATTTATAACTTACCAACTTTTATTATGCGTTTTTTTTGAAAAGTCAAATATTTATAATAAAATATTTTTTGTGAAAAATTTATTTTTTCTGTTTTTATAGAAAATGAGATATTTGTAAATAATTAGTATTTATATATTATAGTTTTATAAAGTAAAAGATATTAATAGTGGAAAGAGACATGATAATGGATACTATTTATTATGATAGTGTGTATTAATAATGGTAGTGGACATTAATAATAATAGTATTATAAATATGATTACATCATTAATTATATTTTTTTAATTAATCAAATAAAGTAAGTTAAGGACATTTTAGGAATCTTGAAAGTTTTACAATGAAGCTTTTCAAGTTTTTTTATTATATTATAGATGACTACATCATTAATTATATTTTTAAGGCTAAATTACAACTTAATACCCTCAACTATTTCAGTTTTTCAACTTGATACCCTCAACTTTGATAGGTATTAACTTGATATCCTGGAAAAAAATTTGACAAAATTGCCCCTCCCCTCCAACAACCCCCCCCCCCCCCTCTTGCCCCCGGTCGACGACCTCCCCCCCCCCCCCCCCCCCCTCTCTCGCCGGCGAACTCCCCCCACCCTCCTGCCTCCGGCCGACGATCTCCCCCCCCCCCCCACGCCGGCGACCTTCACCCCCTCCACCCAAAACCCCCTCCCCTCCCTCCCGCCGGTGACCTTCCCCACCCCCTCCCCCCCTCCCTCCCGTCGGCGACCTCCGTCTGCGACCTCCCCTCCCCCTCCAGCTCGCGAACTCCCCTCCCCCCACCCCGCGTTGGCGTGCCCGGAGTTGCGCGAGGCGGCGGGATCGCACGCTTGGGAAGCAGCCGGAGGCGGCCGGGGGGGGGGGGGGGGGGGGGGGCGGGGGGAGGGGGGGGGGGCACGGGGCCACGGCCACGGGGAGGGGTGCACGAGGGCGGCGCCGGGGGGGGTGGGGTGCGGGGGGGGGGGGGGGGGGGGGGCTCGCGGGGAAGGAGGAGGGAGGGATAATTTTGTCATTTTTAAAATTTTGGGTATCAATATAAAATTATTATATAGTTGAGGGTATTAAGTTAGTATCTATCAAAGTTGAGGGTATCAAGTTGAACATTTTAGATAGTTGAGGGTATCAAGTTGTAATTTAGCCTTTTAATTTTTAAATTAATCAAATGAAGTAAGTTAAGAACATTTTAGGAATCTTACACTGTGTTTGGGAACATTTGGGGGGAGGGGAAGGAAAATGGAGGGGAAGGAAAATGGAGGAAAGTTAATTTTCCCTTCCTTTGTTTGGATGGACAAAAAGTAGGGGAAGGAAAAGTTTAAAAACAATTTTTTATTTGTTTATGGATATAGGTATAATTACTATTTCCTCCTTGGTATTCTCAAATGATGATTTAATTTTAACTTTTTGAGGGGTGGTGGGGTAAATTCACTCAAATTCCTCTCATCTCTCTCCATTTTCCTCCCACATTTGGGAGAAAAAATTTTTGGTGGGACCCACCTACTTTTTCCCATTTTCCACCCTTCCCAAACGGTACCTTAAAGTTTTAGGGTGAAGCCTTTCAAGTTTTCTTATTATATAATAGGTATAATAGATAATAGATTCTATAAAAATGAGACTTTTGAAACTTATAACCAAATTAATGCTATTTTAAAATTTGGCTCTCAAAACGTGATTCATTAAAATCACGTTCTGGAAACGTGATTCCTAGTCCACATAAAGGTGATTTTAATTCAAATTGTGTTCTCAAAACATGATTTTCATTAGTGAAAGTTGAAATTACATTTTTTACTGAAATGGCATTCAAAACGTGGTACCAAGTCGTCAAAACTCGATTTTTTACTGTTTATCCTGAAAAAAAAAAAAGTACGACGACTTAAAAAAATTATAGTTTGGTTGCAATATCAAAAGCACCTTCTTTATGGAATAACTTCACCACTTTTTTTTTTTTCCGATGTACTACTCCAGACATAAAATAAACATTAAAAAGCAAAAAATTCACCTTCGGTACTGTTGGTATCGAACACGTCTCACAAGTGCTTCGATATTGTGAGTCTGAAACGCTTCGATATCGTGAGTCTGAAATGTGACCGTTGCGGAAGCTTGGGCCAACCCACTTAAGATAATCAACCCCCGTCTAATTAACACCAAGCACTTATAACTCAGGTAAAATTAATTAGAAGATTGACAAAAACTAATGTTAAACCCTTTGTCCTAATAGGTTCAACCCCATCGCCATACTCAAAAAGAAAAGACATATATTACAACTTGAACGATGTGACTCGTCCTCAATCAGATCTCGTCTTGAATGACAAACCATGAACTTTCTCTTAGATCTCATGTGGAAAATGGCATACTCTGGACTTTATATTAGATATCATGTGGAGAAGTACCCTAAATTTCCATCTTGTGCTCTGCCTATTGCCTCCACTCGCAACCCATATATATAAGACGAGAAAACCTATTTGAGGTGATTTCCTAAATAATATTGAAAACCCTATTAACTAAAATCAAATATCATTTTAGATAATAGAAAATTCTAAAATAGTCTAACATTAATTATAGATGTCCAAATCTAATCAAATCAAATATTTAAAATATATTTCTAAATCGCATCAAATTAAATATTTGACCAAAGGCTCCACAAATATTATGTTACCAAATTCAGACTTGACATCGATGAGGCCATCTGGCCCTCGCTTCCTCCTCTGGCACCGGTTCTCCCATGAAGAACGTGCTCCGGTTAACATCCAACAACGTTCCTCTATCTTCTTTTTTGCACATGTCTTCTTTTATTTGCTTTAAAATTGAACCGCCGGTTCGATTTTCGGTCCAAAATCGAATAATACTCGGCCCTAAAATCTACTAATAAATCATTAAAAAAAACATAATAAAAACCCATCAACATCAGCTAATGAGGTCCAAAAAATAACAAATAGGTAAAAAAATAGATACAAAAATTACAAATTATGTTCACATTCATAACTGTCTTATTCGATAACCTAATAAAAAGGCCAAAAATAGAGAGGTTATTGCATCATAGACTCGACTCGGACCCCGCAATCTTACCTGGACCAACCAAAGCCCGAGGTCAACATGGTGCGTGTGATTTTCTTTGAGCCCAACTCAACTAAGCCCCTATATGAATGACTTCATATATAATATGGGTAATTGAAGTCATTCTCCTTTATAAACGCGGGGATATGGCAACCTAAGAAAATCTCATTGAAATTTAGCTTTCGATTTTAAAATTCAAACAATCTCCCAGAAAGATAAACAGAAAATTTTCTACAACAAAATTATTTTTAATAAAAATAACCAAAACAAAAAAGGACGAAAAATTAGCTTAGGAAGCGGAAAATTGGATTGCACGCTTTTCCTGTGTCATAGTTGGCGGAAATTTGGTATTTCCACAAATTATGTTGGCGGAATTCTACCTGCGTTGCTAGTTTTTTAATTGGAATTTCACCCCATGTTCAACTGAGCACTATCATTTTTTTTTATTTAATCCTCTCTCTCCTCTCCTTTTTCTTCTTCAATGGTTCAATCATTGTTGTTGTTTTGGCCTTTAGCAATAGAAACAAAGTCCCACATTACCTAGGCCAAATGGTGGGTATCTTTTTATATAAGCTTTGCTTGTTGAGAGATGCACATGTGGTTGTGGGAAGGCACATGGGTGCCATGTGAGAGTATTTTTCTAGTGGAAAAAATGCTAAACCAACAAGGAAGCATTAATGATTTTTGTTCTTGGAATTTATTCCATTAGAGCTAGCGACTCGGGCTCATGAGGCGTAATGCGACGTTTTTGTTGGCACACTTAGCACGTCAGTGCGCCGCGGGTGCGCGTATGCGCAGTTGGCGCAGCGGGTGTGCGTGTGCGCAGTTGGCGTGCAGTTGGCGCAGCGGTGCGCTAGTGCGCAGTTAGCACGCGCTATGCGCAATTGGCGCGCACTGTGCGCCAGTTGGCTCAATCGTGTCTGTGCACGATTTGAGCGGTTACGAAACGTTCGAGACGGTTTTTTTCACGTCCCAAAACGTTTTGCATACCGAGCAGTTACTATGTGCATCTATATAAAGTCCCTCTCTTCTATCTCGGATACTGTTCTCATTTATCAGAAATTTTCTTACGAAATTCTCAAAGTTTAGAGCAGAGAAGAGAGGTACTTTGAGAGCAGAGTTCCACGTCGTCCGAGAAGTCAGAAAAGCAGAGTGTTCCAAAGTTCTCCGTCAAACTTGCTGGTTTCTGGAAGCTGTTCGTGTGGGATGAATCAACCTTTGAGCGCCGATGATCATTCACCCCAGCAGGCCATTTCTTCATTATGCTCATTTCTTCTTCGTCCATCTACTCTCCACTTAGAACTCGTTCTGAACGAGTCCATTTCTGATCTAATCAAAAAGTTTCTTAGTGGATTTTGCTGGTGCTATTACGAATTCTTTTGTGCCTTCTTCGAAGTGTCACGCTTGATTTCATCTATCAGAATCCTCCGGGATCTTTGTTGTGCACCTTCCTCGAAGTGCTGAACCAATATCAGTTTTCCATCAAAAAATTACGCTCCGGGACTAACAATCTCAAAACTTGATTTTCATAACATGGAAAACTTTTGTGCTTCACTCATCGATCCTAACTTTAGCAAGTTAGAGAAATTTGATAGAGAGCACTATCAAGTCTGGAAGAGAAAAGTTAGCCTCAATCTTCAACTTGTTGAAGTTGATCACGTGCTAACTAAGGTAGAACCGACTGTTCCAGAAACTGGATCTGCAGTCGCAATTACTGATGCTACTAAAAGTCAGACCAAATGGAGAAGGAAGAATAGCCTCTGTAGACTTCTAATTCTTAATGCTATGGAGGACTTCCTGGCGGAATCATATTAGACTATTGCCAAAGAGATATAGGAGTCTCTGAAAAACTGTACGAAGATAACAAGAACATGAGCAAGATATTTATCGTTGAAAAATATCACAAGTGGCTCTTTGAAGACGAGAAGTCTATGCTGTCGCATGTGAAGGAATTCCTGAAACTGCGACAGAAATTGGAAGATGAGGGGATGCCCCTCACCTACAAGTTTGTTGTTGGAGGAATCGTCTCCAAGCTCCCAGCTGGTTGGAGCAAGTTCTATGCAAATATGCATAGGAAGAAACTGGAGATCAGTCTGGAAGATCTCCTACAAGAAATCTATGTTGAGGACCATATGAGGGCTCAACTGAAGGTGGACGGTCTATCCAAACAGATGGCTAACGCCAATTTGGTCCATACCAAGGAATCCAAGGGAAAGTAGACGACTTTCCACAACAAGAAAAAGGATCCCAATAATCTGAAAGTGAAGGGGACTTCTTTCAAGCAACAGAAGCCAATGTCCCATTTGGCTTGCTTCAAGTGTGGCAAAAAGGGCCACTTCAAGGGTGAATGCAAATCTAAGCCCAAACAATTAGAGCAAGGTGAGTCTAGTAAGGTTTCTATGATTACTGACGTAATTGTAATGATTGCTCAGGTCATTACGGTGGGTGCTGACTCTGACTGGTGGGTAGACACTGGTGCCACATGTCATGTCTGCTCAAGCAAGGAATGGTTCACCACATACACACCAACTTTTGAAGTTGTTATGGTGACGAACCAGGCACAAGCTGAAGTTAAAGGTATCAGGATGGTGGTGTTGAAGCTGACTTCAGGGAAGTCTCTGATGCTTCAAGGTGTGAAGTATGTACCTGCTATCGCAAAGAACCTGATCTCTGGAGGCCAACTCTATAATGTAGACTTAAGGATGGACATCAATGCTGACCAGATGGTGATGTCCATAAAGGGAACATACTTCGGAAAAGCATTTTATACCGAAGGAATGTTTAAAATTCAACTTATAAATCAGTCTAATGTTATTAATGCAATCACTCATTCTGATTATACTCTTGAGTTGTAGTATAATAGACTAGGACATGTTTATTGTAAAACAATAAACAGAAAGTCTAGTCTAGGACTTATCTCCAAATGTGGGGGTAAGGTAGAGAAATGTGAAGTATGTGCTCAGACGAAGATCACAAGGAAACCCTTTCCTCGGGTTAATCGAAGCACATATCTTTTGGAGTTAGTACACTCCGATATCTGTGACTTCAAACAGTTCTCTATAAAAGCCGGGATGGAGTTTTCATAACCTTCATTGATGACTTCTCAAAATACGCGTTCGTCTACTTGCTCAAGGATAAAGATGAAGCGTTCGAGAAGTTCAAAGAATTCAAGGCCGAGGCTGAACGACAAACTGGACAACGACTCAAGAGAATAAGAAGTGATCAAAGCGAAGAATATCGGTCTCATGAATTCGCATCGTTCTGTAAAGAACATGGAATTATCAACGAGATTACTGCTTCGTACTCTCCTCAATCTAACGAAGTAGCGGAAAGGAAGAACAGAAGGTTGACAGAAATGATAAATTCAATGTTGTTGACTGCGGGTTTTCCAAAATGCTACTAGGGAGAAGCTGCATTAATGGCCACTTTTATTCTGAATAGAGTGTCGCATGCAACTTCGGACGTTACTCGTCATGAACTCTGGTTCAAAGTCAGACCTAACTTGAATGTCATTCGAGTGTGGGGGTGTCTGGCATATGTGAAGCTCATAGATATGAAGATTCAGAAGCTCGGGACAAGGACTACAAAGACGATCTTCTTGGGTTATGCCGATAAGAGTGATGTTCAGAAATTTCTTAATATTGAATCTGATCATATCATTGAATCTCACGATGCATAATATTTTAAAAATAAATTTGTAAGGCACAAGAATATTGTTCTTGCGAATATTCCAGAGAATAATGAGGGTGCGCAGGAAACTAAAATTTTCAATGAGAACGTAGTCCAAAAAGAAGTTGTCAAAACAACTATTGAACCAGAACTCGCTGAGCCATCAACTAAGCGATTGAAGAGGCTGAAGGACTTCGAAAATGACTTTGTCACCTATCATGTGGAAGCAGATCTGCTTACCTATGATGAGGTGATGAAGACCAGAGATGTTATTTTCTGAAAAAAAGACGATAGACAATAAAATTGATTCAATCACCTCTAATAACACTTGGATGTTGGTTGATCTTTCTGAAGGAGCAAAACCCATCGAATACAAATGGATCTTCAAGAAGAAGATGAAAGCAGATAGAACTATTGATAAGTTTAAGGTTAGGCTAGTAGCCAAGGGATTTTCTCAGAAGCAAGGGATCGACAACTTCAACACGTATGCTTCAGTAGCCCGGATGACCACCATCAGGATGTTAATTGCTCTCGCAGAAATATATAAGTTGGTGATACATCAGATGGAAGTAAAAATGGCTTTCCTGAATGACGAACTGATCGAAGAGATTTACATGCAACAACTAGAGGGATTTGTCATCAAGGGTCCTGAAGACAAAGTCTGCAAGTTGGTAAAATTCTTGTACGATCTTAAACATGCTCCCAAGATGTGGCATGAGAAGTTTGACAAGGTTATAAGGTCAAATGGCTACAGGGTCAGCGAGACGGACAATTGTGTTTACACAAAGTTCGCTGATAGAAGAGGTGTAATCGTTTGTCTGTACATAGACGACATGTTGATCCTAAGTACGAATATGGGCTGTATCACAGAGACAAAGAAGTTCATCTCGACTAAGTTCAGTATGAAGGACATGGGAGAAGCTGATGTGATCTTGGGGATCAAGATCATCCGGACGGAAACTGGACTGGCGTTGTCACAGTCTCATTATATTGAGAAGATGATCACATGCTACGGGTATCAGAATCTTCTAGTAATCGATACGCCTTACAGGTGTGATCTGATGCTGAAGCCTAATTTGAGAAAAAGCATCAGACAGCTAGAGTATGCAAACGTCATCGGGAATTTGATATATGCTACTACTACCACAAGGCCTGACATAGCTTTCGTCTTAGAATTACTGAGTCATTTTATGAGCAACCCATGCGTTGAGCACTAGAAAGCTATAAAACGGGTAATAAGATATCTCAAGAAGACTCAAACATATGCAGTATACTACAGCGGAGATCCGTCGGTAGTAGAAGGCTTCAGTGATGCCAGTTGGTGCTCAGAGTTGGAGAGCGAGAGATCCACAGGTGGATTCATTTTTATAATGGGTGGAGTTGCTATATCATGGAAGTCGAAGAAGCAGACTATACTCTCTCGTTCCTCCATGAAATTTGAGTTCTTAGCACTTGATACCGTAGCGGAAGAAGCAGAATGGCTTCGGAAGCTCATGTATGATATTTCAGTGGTTGGGACGCAGACTCCGACAGTTTTGACATATTGCGACAACCAGACAACTGCGACGGTGGCATCAAATAATCTCTTCAATAGGAAGAAGAAAACTGTGCGGTTAAAGCACATGGCAGTGCACGATCTCATCAAGAGAGGTTCATTGCAGTGACTGATGTTCGGAGTCAGGAGAACTTGGCGGATCCGTTCACAAAGGGCCTCAAGCGCCAGCTGGTCGATGACACAGCTTGTAAAATGGGCTTGAAGGCATTCTGATATTATGTTATTATAATCCTACCATAAAGTTTTATGCTATTAGTTCAAAGAAAAATCTACTAGGCATCTAACTTTTGGTTCAAGGGAGGACCACTAACTCAAAAAATATCAGGAGCAGTGGGTACATGTCCTTTGTGGCATGGAAAGGATACGGACCTACAACTACTATTGTCTACTACATATTTTCTGTAAAAAATAGATCCTGTGATGAGGATGGCTTAAACACCTTAATGAGTTCTTAGACAGAGTGAATGTCTGGTGTGCTTTACAGGAAGCACGGTAGCACATCACTACAAGAAGTGTAACTCCATGCTACATTGGGATGACTCCACCATGAGGTTCCCAGGTGGGGGTAATACCTCGGCTATGCGAGCCAAGTCACAGTGGCATAGCACCGCAAATAGACAGGTAGCCTAATGTTGTATGATAAAATTAAAGAGTTGTAGACAACACTACAAAGGAGAGGATATCCTCACGTTACAGTGACATGACACCACGATGAGGTACCCGGATAGGGGTAAACCCTCGGCCTCACAAGCCATGTCATTGCGGTGTAACATCGCAAGGAAGCAAAAGACTTCATGCTGGGTAGTTTGGCACTACTGAGAGGCTTGTGACCTCATGCTACAGTAGTATGACACTACGATGAGGTTCCCGGATAGGGATAATGCCTCGGCTTTAGGATATGTCATAGCGGCGTAGCACCGCAAGGAAAGCGCAAGGCTTCATGCCATATCTCTTTAATAAAGAACTCACCTATAGTGTATGGACAGAGATAGTAGGCCGTCTCTTGAGGGTAAATTTGTAGATGTCCAAAATAATACTCTGAAATTAGGCTAGCATAGGACCTTTAATGTGCAGCCAGAAGCACATATAATTATATTATGTGAGTGAAAAGAATTGCAGCTGTGGTGCAGAATTCAAGGCTTAGTCCATTCTTGTATTAGTCTGTTGTTTGACCCATGTGGAAAGATTCAAGTCGTCAGCGATATCTCTCCTAATACATGATGGACAGTTACTGTGGAGAACACTCAAACCCATATTAAAAGATATGTGGAGGATCATTGCCTAGGCCAAATGGTGGATATCTCTTTATATAAGCTTTGCCTGTTGAGAGATGCACATGTGGTTGTGGAGAGGCAGATGGGTGCCATGTGGGAGTATTTTTCTAGTAAAAAAAAGGCTAAACCAACAAGGAAGTATTAATGCTTTTTCTCTTGGAATTTATTCCATTGGAGCTAAGCCCCGTAGGGACTTAGCGACTCGAACTCGGGCTCATAGGCTCATGAGGCATAATATGGCATTTTTGTTGGCACACTTAGCACGTCAGCATCGTGGCTAGGCACATGGTGCACTTAAGTTGCGCTCGTTGCACGAGACTCTATACAGCCGATCGTGCGCCCGTTCGCGTAGCCAGTTCGTACTGCAGTTTGTGCGTAGTGTGCGTTGTGAGCATGTGTGCAGTTGGCACAGTGGGTGCGCGTATGCTGTAGCTTCCCTTCCCGGAGAATTTTCTTAAAATATTTTTTTGAATTAAATAGTGATTTTAGAATTTTATAAATGTTTATTTAGTCAATTATTACGGTAGATAATTTTAGCCATGGTCGAGTTTTGAAGTACCAGACGTCTAGGAATCATGGCACGGATAGTGCAGTAACGTGCTTTGACTAGTGTTTAGCCATGGTAGAGGAATGCCGAGACATAGGAGTGTCCTAACTAGAAAAACCAAGCCAATTTGCGACTTAACCCGTACCGAAGTTTTATTTATTATTTAATTATATCATTGGGTTTTCGGGAATCCGGTTGTACCGAACCAGCCCAGAATAAGCCCAAGTCAAATCCAAGCCCAGGTAGGCATATAGTGGGACCAAATACGACCTTGTAGATATATTTGGTAAATATAATTATTTTGTATATATATATATTTGGGAAATAGCAATTATTCTCTAAATATTTGTTATAGGTAGATTATATGTATTATTACTATTTTAATAGCGTTTACAATATTTGTATGACCTTCTGGAGTCAGATGAGTAGAGTGCGGGTTATATCCATCAGAAACGACTATTGGAGTATTTTAATTATTATTGGGACTATTATTATTATTATTATTATTATTAATATTATTAATGTTATTATTGTCATTAGTGAATGTAAGTTAATCATTTGTCTATATTATTCTCTAACTATGGCTTATATATTTATACGTGTATGTATATATAGAAATATGTGTGTGTATGTATAGATAAATAAATATGTATATGGGTGTATATATATAGGTAATTCATGATATACAAAAATTAGGCTATATATATATATATATATATATATATATATATATATATATATATATATATATATATATATAAAACTGTATTTTGTATATATATTAGTATATATATATATATTGATAATTCAATATTGTAATTATGGATAATATTTATAATATTTAAATTGCTTGCATGATGGTTCATAATGTATGCATATATAATATATCATTATATATAAATATATATACACATATATGTATATAACAAGTATTGATATATATATATATATATTTTTTGTATGGAGATAATGATAATAATAAGAAACAATAGCAAATCCCAACCCACATAAGCCAACCCGGCCCACAGTGAATAGAATCCCAGCCAAGCCGAGCCCGATTTCCCTACGGGTACTAGCAGGCTGCTAGTAGCAGCGTTTACACATAGAACCAAAACATTACTAAGTACCCACAACAGAGCACCCTCATACACAGCCCAACATACCCGATACTTGACCCGTATATATACTATCGGGAGAGGAGAAGTAACTTCCATCGAACCCTAAGGCAAACCCTACCGCCGACCGGGCGCGAGAGCCAGCCGCGCGCACGGGCGCTGAACAACGCAACAGCCGCTGCAGACACCCATATTTCGGGTATGATTTCTCCATTCGCATCGATTTGTTCCATGAACCAATTTTTGCATGGATGCACCACATAACCCCCTATCCATCCCTTCAACTGGAATGGTTTGGTTTGCCCTAGATAAATTATAGAAATTCCTAAAACTTTGGGAAAAACCCTCGAAAATAGGGTATTAGAACTATTTCGGGAATCCAATTTGGAAGGCAAGTATTTGCCGATTCCTCAACAGTTTAGATAATCTACTTGAAGGCAATTGTTGAAAACATATAGGACTTCGCAACCTATTTCGTATTTTTGAATTTCATTAATTACATGCAGAGAAAACAGTGTTCAAAGTTGAGAATTTATCTATGTATAAACAGCTTAGAAATTATGAAAAATCCTTCGATACGACGTGCGTCCCGCCAATCCGGGCAATGTGGTCGCGAACCGAAAGCATCGAAAGCTGCGTATCGGCTTCGTGGACGTGTGGGCTTTGACGGAATTCAAATTGGTCGCGTGTGCGCGACGAATTTGATGCGTATCCGTCAAAATTCACCGTATCGACCACTTTGCACAAACTCCAATTACTTTGTGCACGCTCGTCAGATCGAGACGAAACTTGCGCCAACAGGACCGTATCATTTTTCTGGTCCTGTATGCCAAGTTTGGTCCAATTCTGAGACAGTTGAATCGGACGCCGTTTTGCGGGCCCTACGGTCCCATTCAACGGGCGATTTTGTGCACGGCCTGCCGGAATCCAACTCTGGACATACGGTTGGGTTCGTATCGAAAAACCGGACCTGTAGACATATAGTTCGACGACTTTAGAGACTGTTGACTCTGGCACGCTTTTCGGTGCAAAGCGGGTCCAACGGCGGATATCGTTTTTGTCCGAAATTACTATTTTGCCCCTGTATTCAGAATTGGACTTAAGGACAGGTAATCCTAGCTAATTTAACTATTCTGAGAACATTGATAACGTTTGTTTCAGCTTTCGGAGACATCTGTGGATTTTGGACGTTATGGCTTAACAGTTGACTATTTTGTGGGATTCTGCGTGCAACATCCAGGCAAGATACCTTGCCTTCCTCTACAGTTTATTTACATGCATAATTATATTATTATACAATTTTATTAGTTGCTTATTTATATGTGATTTGTATATCATGCCTGCTAGTTTATATATAGCCTTGTTTATAATTAGCTTTATAGTTCATATTGGATTGGTTTTCTCATGTATCGTGATTGGGTCGTGTCGTATCATCTCTTGTACTTGGACTGAATCGCATCGTGTCATAGAATGAATAAGTCATATTGGAACTGCTGTACCTTAAAATTCTTGAAGCTAACCTGTGAGTCCACATTAGGGGCGAGGGTTAGTAATTAAGCTAACTTGCGAGCCCACACTAGGGGCAAGAGTTAGTAAGCTAATCTGCGAATCCACATTAGGGACGAGGGTTAATAGTTAAGCTAACTTGCGAGCCCACACCAGAGGCGAGAGTTAGTAAGCTAATCTGCGAGTCCACACTAGGGACGAGGGTTAGTAGTTATATGTCTACACCTGCGAGTCCACACAAGGGACGAGGGTGATGCTAGCCTGCAAGTCCACACCAGTGACGAGGGTTAGTAGTATATGGTTCACACTTGCGAGTCCACACTAGGGACGAGGGTGATGCTAGCTTGCGAGTCCACACTAGGGGCGAGGGCTAGTAGTTCTTCAAACCTGCGAGTCTACACTAGGGGCGAGGGTTTGAGTATTTGATTGGTTGTCCATTGACATCGTGATATCGTGTTCTCTTGTTTTCTCCAGCAGTTCGTTTAGGCGTAGTAGTTCTTCCAGTCGTGTATAGTCGTGATTTCGTGCTGATTGGTCTTTTCCTATTATTTCCTGTATTTTCTTTATTGTATGATAAACTGCTAGATAGGCATATTTTTATGTATCTTGTTATGTCCCCTGAGGACCTGATGATCTCTTCATGTTAGTTATTGCATGGAGTTAGTTAGCAGCTCTGGATGGCAGACGTGATGATACGCTTGCGGGATTCAGGTATCGTTATTGTGTTTATTATCCTCTCGTGCTTTCTTCATTATCATGAGATATCCTGTTTCTTGATTCAGTTTAGACTCTTGTTATTTTTCTTTTTCTTTAGAGTCTTATCGGATATGCATGCTAGTGGGCTGCAGACCACGACACATACTTGTTCATTCTTGTTTATATGACTCATATGGATTGAGATATAGTTTAGACTAGATATGATACCATGATCATGACAGCTTATACGTACTCGAGTCGGGCTGGAGTCCGCTCGATGCGTAGCTGGGCTTGCTCACGAGCTCGCATCCGAAAAGCGGGTGCGAGTCGTGACAAGTTTTTGTGGTGGCCCATGCAGGTCAGAGCATATCGTACCGGTTACGTAACTGTACTGGTACGAGCCTGCAAATATGACTAAACCCTTAGAAATCTCAATCCACACTGCCTTGAAAATTCTCCTAGAAATTCTCTACGTCCTTGAAAACTCCATAATTGCTCTCGATTATACTTTCTTGTTTTTCATACCATTGATTCTCGTCCCTTTTTATTTCAAAGTGACGAACGATCGTGCTATCTAGGATTCATCAGAATTTCTTAAATTATAGTATAATATTGCATGATTATTGAGTTGGGTTGTTTATAGATATTAGGGAGTATAGATGCCACAAGCCCTAGATACCTGTTGGTAGAATTATTAGCAACTAGTTGGAAGATCATAAGACTTTAGTGACCATATTTTGGGGAGTAGTGTGACCAAAGGTGGGTAGAAGTTCTCAAGTATTCGGAGTGATGAAATGACTAAAGAATTTTTACAAAGTATTTTGAGAGATTAAAATTGAGGAGATTAAGGTAATAGTAGACTTGAATTTTAAGGAATAGTCATGAATTGGAATTTCGAGGACGAAATTATTTTTAAGGTGGGTAGATTTGTAGCTTCCCTTCCCGAAGAATTTTTTTGAAATATTTTTTTTGAATTAAATAGTGATTTTAGAATTTTATAACTGTTTATTTAGTCAATTATTACGGTAGATGATTTTAGCCATGGTCGAGTTTTGAAGTACCAGACGTCCAGGAATCATGGCACGGATAGTGCAGTGACGTGCTTTGACTAGTGTTTAGCCATGGTAGAGAAATGCCGAGACATAGGAGTGTCCTAACTAGAAAAACCAAGCCAAGTTGCGACTTAACCCATACCGAAGTTTTATTTATTATTTAATTATATCATTGGGTTTTTGGGAATCCGGTTGTACCGAACCAGCCCAGAATAAGCCCAAGTCAAATCCAAGCCCAGGTAGGCATATAGTGGGACCAAATACGACATTGTAGATATATTTGGTAAATAAAATTATTTTGTATATATATATATTTGGGAAATAGCAATTATTCTCTAAATATTTGTTATAGGTAGATTATATGTATTATTACTATTTTAATAGCGTTTACAATATTTGTATGACCTTCTGGAGTCAGATGAGTAGAGTGCGGGTTATATCCATCAGAAACGACTATTGGAGTATTTTAATTATTATTGGGACTATTATTATTATTATTAATGTTATTATTGTCATTAGTGAATGTAAGTTAATCATTTGTCTATATTATTCTCTAACTATGGCTTATATATTTATACGTGTATGTATATATAGAAATATGTGTGTGTATGTATAGATAAATAAATATGTATATGGGTGTATATATATATATAGGTAATTCATGATATACAAAAATTAGGATATATATATATATATATATATATATATATATATATATATATATATATATATATATATATATATATATATATATATATATATATATATATATATATATATATCGATCTAACTGCATTTTGTATATATATTAGTATATATATATATATATATATATATATATTGATAATTCAATATTGCAATTATGGATAATATTTATAATATTTAAATTGCTTGCATGATGGTTCATAATGTATGCATATAATATATCATTATATATAAATATATATACACATATATGTATATAACAAGTATTGATATATATATTTATTTTTTGTATGGAGATAATGATAATAATAAGAAACAATAGCAAATCCCAACCCACATAAGCCAACCCGGCCCACAGTGAATAGAATCCCAGCCAAGCCGAGCCCGATTTCCCCATGGGTACTAGCAGGCTGCTAGTAGCAGCGTTTACACATAGAACCAAAACATTACTAAGTACCCACAACAGAGCACCCTCATACACAGCCCAACATACCCGATACTTGACCCGTATATATACTATCGGGAGAGGAGAAGAAACTTCCATCGAACCCTAAGGCAAACCCTAAAGCAGAGCGACAACCCCCACACCGACCTCAGGCGAGCCCTCCCTGCGCGCGCCACCGCCGGTCGCCGCCACGAGCGCCGCCGGCCGGGCGCGAGAGCCAGCCGCGCACACGGGCGCTGAACAACGCAACAGCCGCTGCAGACACCCATATTTCGGGTATGATTTCTCCATCCTCATCGATTTGTTCCATGAACCAATTTTTGCATGGATGCACCACATAACCCCCTATCCATCCCTTCAACTGGAATGGTTTGGTTTGCCCTAGATTAATTATAGAAATTCCCGAAACTTTGGGAAAAACCCTTGAAAACAGGGTATTAGAACTATTTCGGGAATCCAATTTGGAAGGCAAGTATTTGTCGATTCCTCGACAGTTTAGATAATCTACTTGAAGGCAATTGTTGACAACATATAGGACTTCGCAACCTATTTTGTATTTTTGAATTTCATTAATTACATGCAGAGAAAACAGTGTTCAAAGTTGAGAATTTATCTATGTATAAACAGCTTAGAAATTATGAAAAATCCTTCGATACGACGTACGTCCCGCCAATCCGGGCAACGTGGTCGCAAACCGAAAGTATCGAAAGCTACGTATCGGCTTCGTGGACGTGTGGGCTTTGACGGAATTCAAATTGGTCGCGTGTGCGCGACGAATTTGATGCGTATCTGTCGAAATTCACCATATCGACCACTTTGCACAAACTCCAATTACTTTGTGCACGCTCGTCAGATCGAGACGAAACTTACGCCAACAGGACCGTATCATTTTTCTGGTCCTGTATGCCAAGTTTGGTCCAATTCTAAGACAGTTGAATCGGACGCCGTTTTGCGGCCCCCACGGTCCCATTCAACGGGCGATTTTGTGCACGGCCTGCCGGAATCCAACTCTGGACATATGGTTGGGTTCGTATCAGAAAACCGGACCTGTAGACATATAGTTCGATGACTTTAGAGGCCGTTGACTCTGGCACGCTTTTCGGTGCAAAGCGGGTCCAACGGCGGATATCGTTTTTGTCCGAAATTACCGTTTTGCCCCTGTATTCAGAATTGGACTTAAGGACAGACAATCCTAGCTAATTTGACTATTTTGAGAACATTGGTAACGTTTGTTTCAGCTTTCGAAGACATCTGTGGATTTTGGACGTTATGGCTTAACAGTTGACGATTTTGTGGGATTCTGCGTGCAACATCCAGGCAAGATACCTTGCCTTCCTCTACAGTTTATGTGATATCCCAAATTCGTGATACGTATCTAGTGTACGTATACGTGTTTTGGACCCATATTTTATTTAGTCATGATTAATTATCTTGGTTTATTTTGCATTGGCTTGTTTTATTGGCATTGATAGTTCAAATGGTTTTATGGTTTACTGGTTTATTTCTGGGTTAGTGAGGCTTGGTTTAGTTCATGGTTCATTTGGTTTAGATTGCTAGAGAGAGGGTTTATTGGCCTTGACTTGGTTCACCTTGGTTTATTTTGGGCTTGGTCTATTTTGGTTTGTCATGGAGAACCAACCCCACCCCCACTATATATATCAACTTCCCTCTCTCTCTCCTCATTATTTTTCTTCATCTTCTTCCTCAAGCTTCTTCCTCTCCTCCACCACCAACCTAGGCAAGTTGCACCTTGCTATCACTTGAGGGCTATATTTTATTTGTCCAATAGTTTTATTAGCTCATCTTGAGCAACATTAGAACTTGGGTTTTCTCCATTTGGAGCTTGGAATTTTGTAGATCTAAGTTGGAAGTATTTTCGGATTTTGGTAGATTTGATCTATAAAACTTGTTCCTTTTCATGTTTTAATTGTTCCATGTTGAAGAGAATTGAATTTTACCCAAGTTAGAGCCTTGGAAGTCCGGATTTGGAGCTTGGATGGCCGACTTATGGTGTTCCAAAGTTTTGGAACCCATGGGTTCTTCTCCTCGGCTTGAGGAGGAAGACGACCCCCAGGCGCGCCTACTTTTCTGGCTAGGCGCTGTTTAGCGTACTGCGCCTACTTTTCTGGCTAGGCGCGGACTGTGCCTACTTTTCTGGCTAGGCGCGGACTGTGCCTACTTTTCTGGCTAGGCGCTGTTTAGCGGACTGTGCCTACTTTTCTGGCTAGGCGCTGTTTAGCGTACTGCGCCTACTTTCCTGGCTAGGCGCTGTTTAGCGTACTGCGCCTACTTTTCTGGCTAGGCGCTGTTTAGCGGACTGTGCCTACTTTTCTGGCTAGGCGCTGTTTAGCGGACTGTGCCTACTTTTCTGGCTAGGCGCTGTTTAGCGGACTGTGCCTACTTTTCTGGCTAGGCGCTGTTTAGCGGACTGTGCCTACTTTTCTGGCTAGGCGCTGTTTAGCGTACTGCGCCTACTTTTCTGGCTAGGCGCGGACTGTGCCTACTTTTCTGGCTAGGCGCTGTTTAGCGGACTGTGCCTACTTTTCTGGCTAGGCGCTGTTTAGCGCACTGCGCCTACTTTTCTGGCTAGGCGCATTTTAGCGCGTAGTTACCTAAGCGCACTCCAGTGCACTTGGATCCTAGGCGCACTCTAGTGTGCTGCCACCAGGCGCACTCTAGTGTGCCTATTCCCTGGCACACCCTAGTTCACCTACACCCCTAGTGCCTTGGTGCCTGCTTTTAACTTGGTTTTATTTTGATATGATTGGAGCTTTTGAGATTTGATTGCTCACATGCACAACTTGACCAGGCCCAACACGTCTTGGCACGGACCTTGGGATTTTGTTTCTTGTTATCCTTCTTGGTTTGGCAGTAAATTGAAATAGAATCTTGTAACTTGTGACTGAACTTGATTAACTTGTAACCTGATCACTTGATAGTGGCCCGTGGTGGCGCACTCCCGACTTGACATGACTTGATAACTTGACTTGACTTGGCATGACTCGGCTTCACTTGATAGTGGCCCGTGGCGGCGCACTCTTGACTTGACTTGTCTTGACACCGTGGGTGGTTCCTCTTGCTTGCTTGATTAATCTACTTGTCCAGTCTTGCATCATGTCTAGGATGGGACTCCTGAGTACCACGGTCAGGAGTTCCTATTAAAAAGGCGAATTCAGGTTAACTACTAGAATAACACATTAGTCATGACGAGATTGACACGGCTACAGGCGATCCCGTTATCCCGGCCGCAATTGTTTGGACTTGTAGCCTGCCGACGAGTAGGGCACATTTCCAGCCCACCGTCGCGTGGGGCACATAATTCTTGATAACGGCTTAATGAATCTAAAAATGCCTGGATAACCTGGATTAGCTGCAGGGCTTGTGGCTGTGGGATAATCTCACTTGCATCTTGCTAGTAACTAGGATTGTGATAACTCTAGTTAGTTAATGTAGAAAGCCGTAGGCAATGATTGGCCGTGATTGATTGGATGAAGTCTAGTCCAGTATAGCATTGTCTAGAAGTGACTGATTGCCTGATTGTACCAACATGACTGAACGATTGTCACTATAGTGCTTGTACACGATTGTCACTCCAGATTGTCACCATTGCGTATTGTACTTTTCATTGTCACTTTTATCATGATATCTTTCCCCTGCATGATTGTCACTTTTAGCAATAAATGATCAGAGACTAAGTTCTGTTCAGGCGAAGGGTTACAATCTCGGTCCTTGTTTGGTTTAAGGATTGTAACCTGGCTCCCGGAATAGCACCTTCGTCTTCTCTTCACATATTGCCCAGTTTTATTTATTTAGCATGTTCTCCAATTTACCTTATGTCAATGATGATTTACTTACTGTTTTCCTATGATCGGGACGAGGCATTGGTACTGCACAACTCCCGATCCTCCTTTACTTACATTGCTTGTTGATTGCTAATGATTTGCTGGTTTTAGTCCTTAAGTGAAGCCTCCTTTGTGGCACTTGCTCTTTCTGGGGTCTGACCCAGCTGGTTTTGTATGGCCAGATACCGGAGCAGTACCGAAGGATCTCCCTGCTTTCCAGCCCGATGGTGACCACCAGGCGTAACCAGGGCATCGAGTGGGTTTCTTTTTGTTCTCCCACTGTATATTGTGAATTATTCTTTTGAGGCGTTTAGCCGACGAGCAAGTGTTAGCTCGTATTGCACTTTACTTATTGTCTGCCTACGGGCTGTAACATGATTGACAAGCCCCGGGGGTTGATCATGTATGACTGAACTCTTGCTAGTCCTTATATTTTGTACGACTAGCTTCATGATCATCTGATATGTAATATTTGGGACGCCTTATATTTAAGTATTTGATGCTCTGACATCTTGTGAACTATTTCTAGTTGATTGAGATTGAGACAACAGGCTATTTTATGACCTTAGGAGACTGTTGGATTGTAGATAACCCTCACATATCTAGACAGCCGTGACCGTATAGCGGAATGGTTGCCATTTCATTATACGTAGCTGGCTGTGTCCGCCCCCGTTCTCCAGGATTCTGGTTCTGGGGCGTGACATGGTTTAAGTGGTGGCCCATGCAGGTCTTGTCAATCAAGAAATGTGAGGGTTTACCGAATAGATGTCTCAATCAATACTCGTCCTTGATCTCCACTCGTATCCTCTTGATTCCTGAAATCCTTGTCCTGATCGCATGCTTGTACTCGTTGATCTGTCCTGGTCCCTCCTTATTGTTCCCATGTCGTCTTCTTCAGTGGCATTATTCCTGGTCCTACCGATCAGCAAGGCGGAGCGACTCCCGTGGACCAGCAGCAACCAGAAGATCAGGTTCAGCACTCAGGAGCAGCCTCCCGAGTCATCCCTACCGGGGATCCAGTTCAGCCAGTTCAGTCTGCAGGGCCGGATGATGGTACCTTGGTAGGTCTCATCAGGACATTGTTAGCTTCCCAAGATCGTCGAGGTGATGCATTGCACCAGGCAGTGGAAGATGCTCTGAATAGAGGCGGTCATCCAGGAAACCGTGCAGCGAACAGTTTCAAGCGTCTGAACCCTCCATTCTTCGACGGTAGTGGAGATGCGATCGTTGCAGATGCATGGCTCCAGGATATTGAAGTCATTCTAGAGGCAGCCAAGACCCCGGAAGATGAGAAGGTGGCCGTTGTGCGCCTACAGTTATTGGATCTTGCCCGCAGCTGGTGGGCAGCACAGGCCGTGGGACTAGTGGCCCCTATTTCATGGGCAGTATTCAGAGAGAGATTCCAGACTAAGTATTTTGATGCTGTGGCTCGGTACGATCTACAGACGAGGTTCGCCAACTTGAAGCAAGGAGGCAGAACAGTTGACAGTTATGCATCGGAGTTTTCTAGACTTAGTCGGTTTGCTCCCACCTTAGTGGCAACTGAGTATGATAGGGCCCAGCGGTTCCAGCAGGGGCTGCATTTGGAGATCTTGTTGGCAGTCGAGCAGTTTGAGCATGAGACTTTTGATGCGGTATTGAGAGCAGCAAGGAGGCATGAGTATACCTCCCAGAGAATAGTGGACAGGACCGGAGGACGGAAGCGGTCTCATGGCCGGGTGACCCAGTCTTCGGCACCAGTCCCGGCAGCTAGGGCTTTGACTATTGGAGCTCCGAGGCGAGCAGATTCAGTTACGACGGACCAGCACTCAACCCCGACGTACCCTCAGCAGAAACAGAAGCAAGCGCAGTCTTCCGCCGTGGGCTGTACTTATTGTGGAAAGCCTGGACACGTGGTAGCAGAGTGTCGCAAGGCGTTGGGATTGTGTTTATTGTGTGGAGCACCGGACCATAGGGTGGGGTCCTGCCCATTCAGAGTTGATTCAGCATCGACAGTATCTAGTCCCTCGGTTAGGGGACCAGCACCAGTACCAGCTCCAGTTCACCAGCAACAGCAGTTCCCGTACCCGAGGCCATTACCGACTCAGGCTCAGACTTTCCAGCAACAGAACCCGCAACAGTTTGCCCTAGCCCAGGCTCAGGTCCAGAATCGTCCGAGAGGTATATGCGTCCTCTCATCTTGCTTTTCTACCGTCATTATGCGGGATGCATGATGTATTTCTTGTATCCCAATTGCGACGGAACATCCCGGGCTCGGGCCATGTCCTAGATCATTCGAAAGGTTGGTACCAATAACCGTGACTATTCGTATGAGGAGAGGCCCGTGTTCATGTTTGACCAAAGAGAGAGACCTCAAGCGCAAGACTATCAGTTCAGTCCGTGTTGCTTAGAGCCATCCCTCTTTGGGAGAGTCAAACTTGGGAGCATGAGGATGATATCTGATCAGGTCATCCCGGCTGGTTTGACTCGTAAGGTGTAATATCTTCCTTATGCCTTACGCTTCGAATCCTTGCTTGCATGAATGATTGTATGATTGATTGGTAGTGGTAGATTGCCTGTGATAGAATAGCTCCCCGTACATCTCTAGCCTCTTGATTAAATTCGAGGACGGAATTCTTTTAAGGTGGGTAGGATGTGATGTCCCAAATTCGTGATACGTATCTAGTGTACGTATACGTGTTTTGGACCCATATTTTATTTAGTCATGATTAATTATCTTGGTTTATTTTGCATTGGCTTGTTTTATTGGCATTGATAGTTCAAATGGTTTTATGGTTTACTGGTTTATTTCTGGGTTAGTGAGGCTTGGTTTAGTTCATGGTTCATTTGGTTTAGATTGCTAGAGAGAGGGTTTATTGGCCTTGACTTGGTTCACCTTGGTTTATTTTGGGCTTGGTCTATTTTGGTTTGTCATGGAGAACCAACCCCACCCCCACTATATATCAACTTCCCTCTCTCTCTCCTCATTATTTTTCTTCATCTTCTTCCTCAAGCTTCTTCCTCTCCTCCACCACCAACCTAGGCAAGTTGTACCTTGCTATCACTTGAGGGCTATATTTTATTTGTCCAATAGTTTTATTAGCTCATCTTGAGCAACATTAGAACTTGGATTTTCTCCATTTGGAGCTTGGAATTTTGTAGATCTAAGTTGGAAGTATTTTCGGATTTTGGTAGATTTGATCTATAAAACTTGTTCCTTTTCATGTTTTAATTGTTCCATGTTGAAGAGAATTGAATTTTACCCAAGTTAGAGCCTTGGAAGTCCGGATTTGGAGCTTGGATGGCCGACTTATGGTGTTCCAAAGTTTTGGAACCCATGGGTTCTTCTCCTCGGCTTGAGGAGGAAGACGACCCCCAGGCGCGCCTACTTTTCTGGCTAGGCGCTGTTTAGCGTACTGCGCCTACTTTTCTGGCTAGGCGCGGACTGTGCCTACTTTTCTGGCTAGGCGCGGACTGTGCCTACTTTTCTGGCTAGGCGCTGTTTAGCGGACTGTGCCTACTTTTCTGGCTAGGCGCTGTTTAGCGTACTGCGCCTACTTTCCTGGCTAGGCGCTGTTTAGCGTACTGCGCCTACTTTTCTGGCTAGGCGCGGACTGTGCCTACTTTTCTGGCTAGGCGCTGTTTAGCGGACTGTGCCTACTTTTCTGGCTAGGCGCTGTTTAGCGGACTGTGCCTACTTTTCTGGCTAGGCGCTGTTTAGCGGACTGTGCCTACTTTTCTGGCTAGGCGCTGTTTAGCGGACTGTGCCTACTTTTCTGGCTAGGCGCTGTTTAGCGTACTGCGCCTACTTTTCTGGCTAGGCGCGGACTGTGCCTACTTTTCTGGCTAGGCGCTGTTTAGCGGACTGTGCCTACTTTTCTGGCTAGGCGCTGTTTAGCGCACTGCGCCTACTTTTCTGGCTAGGCGCATTTTAGCGCGTAGTTACCTAAGCGCACTCCAGTGCACTTGGATCCTAGGCGCACTCTAGTGTGCTGCCACCAGGCGCACTCTAGTGTGCCTATTCCCTGGCACACCCTAGTTCACCTACACCCCTAGTGCCTTGGTGCCTGCTTTTAACTTGGTTTTATTTTGATATGATTGGAGCTTTTGAGATTTGATTGCTCACATGCACAACTTGACCAGGCCCAACACGTCTTGGCACGGACCTTGGGATTTTGTTTCTTGTTATCCTTCTTGGTTTGGCAGTAAATTGAAATAGAATCTTGTAACTTGTGACTGAACTTGATTAACTTGTAACCTGATCACTTGATAGTGGCCCGTGGTGGCGCACTCCCGACTTGACATGACTTGATAACTTGACTTGACTTGGCATGACTCGGCTTCACTTGATAGTGGCCCGTGGCGGCACACTCTTGACTTGACTTGTCTTGACACCGTGGGTGGTTCCTCTTGCTTACTTGATTAATCTACTTGTCCAGTCTTGCATCATGTCTAGGAGGGGACTCCTGAGTACCACGGTCAGGAGTTCCTATTAAAAAGGCGAATTCAGGTTAACTACTAGAATAACACATTAGTCATGACGAGATTGACACGGCTACAGGCGATCCCGTTATCCCGGCCGCAATTGTTTGGACTTGTAGCCTACCGACGAGTAGGGCACATTTCCAGCCCACCGTCGCGTGGGGCACATAATTCTTGATAACGGCTTAATGAATCTAAAAATGCCTGGATAACCTGGATTAGCTGCAGGGCTTGTGGCTGTGGGATAATCTCACTTGCATCTTGCTAGTAACTAGGATTGTGATAACTCTAGTTAGTTAATGTAGAAAGCCGTAGGCAATGATTGGCCGTGATTGATTGGATGAAGTCTAGTCCAGTATAGCATTGTCTAGAAGTGACTGATTGCCTGATTGTACCAACATGACTGAACGATTGTCACTATAGTGCTTGTACACGATTGTCACTCCAGATTGTCACCATTGCGTATTGTACTTTTCATTGTCACTTTTATCATGATATCTTTCCCCTGCATGATTGTCACTTTTAGCAATAAATGATCAGAGACTAAGTTCTGTTCAGGCGAAGGGTTACAATCTCGGTCCTTGTTTGGTTTAAGGATTGTAACCTGGCTCCCGGAATAGCACCTTCGTCTTCTCTTCACATATTGCCCAGTTTTATTTATTTAGCATGTTCTCCAATTTACCTTATGTCAATGATGATTTACTTACTGTTTTCCTATTATCGGGACGAGGCATTGGTACTGCACAACTCCCGATCCTCCTTTACTTACATTGCTTGTTGATTGCTAATGATTTGCTGGTTTTAGTCCTTAAGTGAAGCCTCCTTTGTGGCACTTGCTCTTTCTGGGGTCTGACCCAGCTGGTTTTGTATGGCCAGATACCGGAGCAGTACCGAAGGATCTCCCTGCTTTCCAGCCCGATGGTGACCACCAGGCGTAACCAGGGCATCGAGTGGGTTTCTTTTTTGTTCTCCCACTGTATATTGTGAATTATTCTTTTGAGGCGTTTAGCCGACGAGCAAGTGTTAGCTCGTATTGCACTTTACTTATTATCTGCCTACGGGCTGTAACATGATTGACAAGCCCCGGGGGTTGATCATGTATGACTGAACTCTTGCTAGTCCTTACATTTTGTACGACTAGCTTCATGATCATCTGATATGTAATATTTGGGACGCCTTATATTTAAGTATTTGATGCTCTGACATCTTGTGAACTATTTCTAGTTGATTGAGATTGAGACAACAGGCTATTTTATGACCTTAGGAGACTGTTGGATTGTAGATAACCCTCACATATCTAGACAGCCGTGACCGTATAGCGGAATGGTTGCCATTTCATTATACGTAGCTGGCTGTGTCCGCCCCCGTTCTCCAGGATTCTGGTTCTGGGGCGTGACAGTTTATTTACATGCATATTTATATTATTATACAGTTTTATTAGTTGCTTATTTATATGTGATTTGTATATCATGCCTGCTAGTTTATATATAGCCTTGTTTATAATTAGCTTTATAGTTCATATTGGATTGGTTTTCTCGTGTATCGTAATTGGGTCGTGTCGTGTCATCTCTTGTACTTGGACTGAATCGCATCGTGTCATAGGATGAATAAGTCATATCGGAACTGCTGTACCTTGAAATTCTTGAAGCTAACCTGCGAGTCCATATTAGGGGCGAGGGTTAGTAATTAAGCTAACTTGCGAGCCCACACTAGGGGCGAGAGTTAGTAAGCTAATCTGCGAGTCCACATTAGGGACGAGGGTTAGTAGTTAAGCTAACTTGCGAGCCCACACCAGGGGCGAGAGTTAGTAAGCTAATCTGCGAGTCCACACCAGGGACGAGGGTTAGTAGTTATATGTCTACACCTGCGAGTCCACACAAGGGACGAGGGTGATGCTAGCCTGCGAGTCCACACCAGGGACGAGGGTTAGTAGTATATGGTTCACACCTGCGAGTCCACACTAGGGACGAGGGTGATGCTAGCTTGCGAGTCCACACTAGGGGCGAGGGCTAGTAGTTGTTCAAACCTGCGAGTCCACACTAGGGGCGAGGGTTTGAGTATTCGATTGGTTGTCCATTGACATCGTGATATCGTGTTCTCTTATTTTCTCCAGCAGTTCGTTTAGGCGTAGTGGTTCTTCCAGTCGTGTATAGTCGTGATTTCGTGCTGATTGGTCTTTTCCCATTTATTTCCTGTATTTTTTTTATTGCATGATAAACTGCTAGATAGGCATGTTTTTATGTATCTTGCTATGTCCCCTGAGGACCTGATGATCTCTTCAGGTTAGTTATTGCGTGGAGTTAGTTAGCAGCTCTGGATGGCAGACGTGATGATACGCTTGCGGGATTCAGGTATCGTTATTGTGTTTATTATCCTCTCGTGCTTTCTTCATTATCATGAGATATCATGTTTCTTGATTCAGTTTAGACTCTTGTTATTTTTCTTTTTCTTTAGAGTCTTATCGGACATGCATGCTAGTGGGCTGCAGACCACGACACATACTTGTTCATTCTTGTTTATATGACTCATGTGGATTGAGATATAGTTTAGACTAGATATGATACCATGATCATGACAGCTTATACGTACTCGAGTCGGACTGGAGTCCGCTCGATGCGTAGCTGGGCTTGCTCACGAGCTCGCATCCGAAAAGCGGGTGCGGGTCGTGACATATGCGCAGTTGGCGCAGCAGTCGCGCAGTTGGCCTCAGTTGGCGCGTAGTGCACGTGTGCGCAGTTGGCGCAGCGGTGCGCGCGCTGTGCGCAGTTAGCGCGCGCTATGCGCAATTGGCGCGCACTATGTCCCATTTGGCTCAATCGTGTCTGTGCACGATTTGAGTGGTTACGAAACGTTCGGAGCAGTTTTTTTCCACGTCCCGAACGTTTTGCATACCGAGCAGTTACTATGCGCATCTATATAAAGTCTCTCTCTTCTATCTCGGATACTGTTCTCATTTATCATAAATTTTCTTATGAAATTCTCAAAGTTCAGAGCAGAGAAGAGAGGTACTTTGAGAGCAGTGTTCCGCGCCGTCCCAGGAGTCAGAAGAGCAGAGTGTTCTAAAGTTCTCCGTCGAACTTGCTGGTTTCTGGAAGTTGTTCGTGTGGGACGAATCAAGCTTTGAGCGCCAATGATCATTCACCCCAGCAGGCCATTTCTTCATTATGTTCATTTCTTCTTCCGTCCATCTACTCTCCACTTAGAACTCGTTCTGAACGAGTCCATTTCTGATCTAATCAGAAAGTTTCTTATTGGATTTCGCTGCTGCTGTTACGGATTCTTTTGTGCCTTCTTCGAAGTGTCACACTTGATTTCGTCTATCAGAATCCTCTGGGATCTCTGTTGTGCACCTTCCTCGAAGTGCTGCACCAATATCAGTTTTCCATCGAAAAATTATGCCCCGGGACTAACAATCATCAATAATCCAAATTCACCAAGTTGGTCCTACTTATGGAATTGATAAGAGTTTAGTTGAACTCTCACCAATATTGGATGTTATGCTTGTATACTTTTTGGGTTATTTAGTAATATGGTCTTACATAATATTATATATTAGGGTTTGGGTTTGGATTTCGAAATTGTCCAACATTAGATTTGGGACTTGAAATTAATATTCATTTAGTCTGCGTGAACAGTGATGTCTAGACCCAAACTCCAACGCTGAACAATTTTGAGACCCAAATTTTAATATCTACTACTATGTAAGATCCTATTACTAAATATCCCTATATCTTTTATATGGTTGGTGTATATCCCATACAATTTGTTGCCACTTGGTGAATTGATGAGAGTTCAACTAAACACTATCATTTTTATATAAGAGCTGAAGATGGTCTACTGGCCACTTTGCCCTTCTTCAACAATGGCTGTTGTATATTGAGAATTTTGCCAACTTAATTGGCGTTGTTTTAGTTAATTTTATTAAAAATAATTTTGTTGTAGCAAATTTTCTGAAAGATAAATTCAGAAATACCCAGAAGAAAACAGTTGACTCTTCTGCAATACTAAACATAATTTAGTGAATGATGAAGTATTGAATTTACATTTAGCAAAGATTGTCATCTCCAGAGAAAACAGTGATACGAAATCTTGAATTGAAATTACGTTTATCAAGGTTTAACGAAACTACATATCAAACAAATTGGTACGATAAAGGTAACGCATCTAAACACTTTCATCAAGCTTATTAGGAATCAACTCAGAGTCCTATATTTGCGATGACGCTCACATTAACAAATTATGTTTCCCTAGTTTATGCAAATCTAAATTATATATATTCAAATACCAGGAGTATTTGGATTATACAAATTCTATATATTCTTTACTAAATTATTTTTGTTTCGGGATAAAAAAGTCATTTACATTATTCATTAATTTTAAAATTTTAAATGTTCCTAACCTACTTAGAAACTGAAAGCAAATAAACTCCCAACGTAACTCCCCTCTCATCTCTTAAAAAAAAAGTATCATCACTACGCATTATCCCATTCTTTTCCTGATATAGAAACCGACCATCTTCCTCTTGAACAAACTTTAGCTTCTCTCACCATGATCAATGACATGCAACCTGAGTCCGCATACCTTCTTAGAGTGTTAGATCCTTTTTCATTTTCTTTTTTGTTCCACATTATATTCACCTACACCGTTCCCATATATGTTTTTTGATGTACTAAACAACCATACTTGCGAAACAATTGAAAATATGTAAATATGAGAGTACTCGCCAACATAAATTCACCAATAAAGTTCAAATAAATACAATTTATTTTGTTATGTACATCAATGAGAAAGAAATATTAGTTTGCAACTGTCCAACTTATGTAAGAGGTAATGATTTTCAATTGAGTTACATGAGAAATTGTGGGTTGTTGTATTAGTACCGAAAGCTACACTGCAATTTATTCATTGTAATGTTGAGATTTATATGTAATTACTCACCTCCTCCTCCTTCTTCTTCTTCTTATTCTTTTCAAATATATATGTAGGAAATGAAGCATATTTTACTTTGTTACTGTAAAAAATGTTCCTAGATATTAATTTTGTTCATCTTAAAAAATACCCCATCTTTTTGTTGCTTTCCTTAAAAAAAAAAAAAAAACCATATTAGGGTTCTTTTTCCCACTTGAAGTTGAAAGGTATATATAGGTCTTTGGAAGGGACATGGTCTTCAATCCGAGAATTACTATAATTTTGGTTGTTGGGAGAGTATTTGGTTGAACTCATTATTTTAGTAGTATTTGCTATATTTTGGTATTTTTCGGACAATGCTTATAATTTTAATGTACTCACTTATTTTGCCTGCAAAATATTCTCAGAATGTTAGAAAATTGGATAGGGATTAGTCTATAATATAAGAATTTGTTTTTTATAAGTTTTTGAACACTAATCTTACTAATAAATTTTATAGAAAACAAGGATTGTTATTCTAAAACCAAATCTAACAAATCTAAGTTGATAAGAGAGTAACAATTAACTGATTAGAGTTTAATTTATGAATTGAATTTTAATTTGAAAATATTATGTTTCAATATATGATAAATTTAAATCAAAATATTATATTAATGATAGGATAATATTTCTGTACTTTCATATACTCTAAGATTTGGCCCGACACATACAATCATACAATTGTTGTGTTTGAAGAGAAAATTATGATACTTATAGTTTAAAACATAATTTAAAATAATTTAAGTTGATAAAACGGTACTAATTAATTGATTATAGTTTAGTTTATAAATTGAATTTTAAATTTAAAAAGATTATATTTAAAATATACAAAAATTTAAGTTAAAAATAATATATTAATGATAAGAGAACATTTTTTAAACTTTTATAACTTCTAAGTTTTGGCTTTGCACGTGGTATCATACAATTGTAATATATATATACTAGCATATGTGCACGTGCCTTGCACGTATTTTAATATTTTTTTAGTTAATTTAGGAAAAAAATTTAGGAAGATCAATGGGTAGTCTTCATAATTATTAAGTTGTCCTTATTAAAATTAATGAACCATTTTTAATTAGTATAAACATGTAAGGGTATTTTTGGAATTCAAAAGTTTTACCATCAAGTTTTTCTATTATATATATATATATATATATATATATATATATATATATATATATATCGATTTCAAAAAAAAAAAAAAAATATATATATATATATATATATATATATATATATATATATATTTTTTTTTTTTGAAATCTATATATATATATATATATATATATATATATATATATATATATATATATATATATATATATATATATATATATATATATATGTCGATTTCGGATGGGAGCATTGAATAAATCCAACATCTATACTTATCGTTTGTGTGGATGAAGACATAAATTAACAATGGGGGTCCTGTGTTTGTGTGGATGAAGACATAAATTAAGAATGGGGGTCCTGTGTACTCAACGGTTTATATGTGAGAGATGATTTGATTTGAAATTTAATTGAGAATTTTCTAATAATAACAATATTATACTATAATAATAATAGTAAGGATAATCCTATAGTAATCTTAATGATAATAACAATAACAATAATAAGAATACAATAATAAAATTACAATTAAATGACAAAGTAATTAATAAAAAAATTATGGTTTTAAAGTAACTAGAGTTTGGATTTCGGAAATGACCGACATTAGTGTTGGATCTTAAAATCAATGTTCACTAGCGTACGTGGATAGTGATTTTAAGGTCTCGTTTGTTAAAGAAAAATGATTTCCATATAGAAGAAAAATAAAGAGAAAAGTGGTCATTCCATCCAATCAAGGATTCACTTTCCTACTATGGTCTAGTTTGGTTCGCATAAAAGAAAGAAAATTGATTCTTTGATATTTACTCTCCTTGGAAAAATTAAAATTCCAATAATTTTCTTTCCAGTGTTTGGAAAAACCAAACAAATTGGGAGGGAATGTAAATTCTAGGGCTCGTTTGATTCGCGGAAAGGAAAAGAAAGAAATTCAATTCTTTGGTATTTTCTTTCCTTTGATAAATTACAATTCCTATCGATTTTTCTTTCCGGTGTTTGAAAATGTCAAATAAATTGGAAGGGAAAGTAAATACTTAAAGGTGGGCAAGTAAATCCTTGCTTGGATGGATGAAACCATTTCTCCCCTAAGGCCTCGTTTGGTTCACGGAAAGGAAATGAATTACCTTGTATTTTACATAGGAATGGAAAATTAGGATTCCTGTTACATTTCCTTTCCGTTGTTTGGTAAAACAAGAAAACTACCTAGGAAAGAAAATCAAAATATAACAATGTTCCAATAATATCTTTACCTTTTAAAATAAAATAATATTATAAAAATAACATTAATGGTAAAATAAGCAATGATACATGGTTACTTTTGTAATAAATGTTGGGAAAGAAGGAGGGAAAATCAATCCCATGGGTCTTGAGTAGAACCATATTCCCACCAATTTTCTCCCTTGTCAGAAAATTGATTCCCAAGTTTGTGCTACCAAACAAAGGAAAGCAACAACTTTTCTTTCTTGGTTCCTTAAATCCGTGAACCAAGCTAGGCCTAAATTTTTTTCCATCGGGAATAACTTTCCTTTTCCAATCTCATGCTTCCGCGAACCAAACGATGTATTAGAGGGAAGAAATGAATCCTTGAATTGGTAAGAGGAACCATTTTACCCATACTTTTCCTCTTTTTTGGAATCAAATTGCTTTCCTACTCATTTTCTTTGGCATCCAAACAAAGAAAATTAATCACTTTCCTTTTCCAAGACTCAAATTCCGTGAACCAAACGTGGCCCACAGTGAATTCAATTTTTCTTCTATTTTTTTTTGTCATCTCCAAACACCGGAAAAGAAAAAATGGATGTATATTGATTTCCATAGAGTAGGAAAATAAGAGAAGTGGTTCCCCCACCCAACCAAGAATTCACTTTCTCGCTATATAAAAATCTCCAGAACACCTGAAAGAAAAATGGATGAGAATTACAATTTTCTAAGAAAAGAGAGAACAAGCAATTTATTTCCCTTTCATTTCCTTTTCTTTCTTTTCCTTTCCGCAAACCAAAAAGTGGTTTAAGACCCAAACACTAATATTGAATATTTTAGAAATCCAAACCCTACGGCTGTGTTTGATTTGGCTTTTTTTCCATGGAAAATATTTCCACCACAAATTTTCCACCAATTGTAGTGTTTGATAGCTTATATTTTTCATGGAATTATTTTCCAAAAAACTATCATTTTCCATATTTTCTTCTAAAATGGTGGAAAATGAAACTTGTCTAACCCATAGAAAAATATCATTTTTTATGGAAAATAACTATTTTTCGTGGAAAATAATGACAATCAAACAACCAAATTAAGTTTTCCATGAAAAATTTTAACATTCCATGGAATTTTTTTTCCTAGGAAAATAATTCCATGGAATTAATTTCTTTTCTACGTATTTTCCACATTGCAATCAAACACACCCTAATATAACTATTATTTGAGACCATATTACTAGGGGTGTAAACGGGTCGGACGGACACGGACAGTCCACTGTCCGTGTTCGGTCCGAAAATAAAAATGAGTTCGGACGGACGGACACGGACAGTCCACTGTTCGAATTCGGGCCGGACGGACATGGACTACCACTGTTCGTTAATTCAATCGGACGGTCCGCGGACAAATTAAATATATTATCAAAAGCTATTATTTTATCAAGATTACTTGATAGTTGCTAAAAAAAATCAAGTTGAAAGGAAATATAATGAAAGGTTATAGAATACAACAAACAATGGTAAAAGGTTAATGAAAATCGAGACCGGACAACAACAAATTGATGCAAAACCAAAATGATATGACATAATTGATGCAAAACCAAAATGAATTTCCACTATCGGACGGTCCGCGGACAAATTCGGACCGGACATGGATATGACCGTGTCCGTGTCCGATTTTTAAACGGACCAAAAAATATGTCCAAGTTTTGTTCGTTAATCAATCGGATGGTCCACGGTCGAACCATTTATCGAGCCGGACACGTACGGACAACGGACTGCTTTGTCCATTTTACACCCCTACATATTACTAAATAACCCAATATAAACTATATTCTTTAGAGTTTTTGTTGAAAGGAAAGAACCCTCCAATCCCAGAAGATGATAACGAGGAATCTAAAACCCATTGCGACTCTGCTAAGCCCCCAAACCCTAAAACTCATCCGAACCCAACTCCCCACGACGACTCTCCACACCAGACCCACCCGCCAAGGAAACCGAGAAGAAGAAGAAGAAGGGGAGGAGGAGTGGTCGGTAAGCGGAGGCGGGCGCTTCCAGCTGCACAAGAGCAGGGGGCAGCACATACTGACCAACCCCCGGGTCCTCGACTCCATCGTCCGGAGGGCGGAGGTCCTCCCCACCGACACCGTCCTCGAGGTCGGGCCCGGCACGGGGAACCTCACCGTGAGGCTGCTGCAGTCCGCGCGCAGCGTCGTCGCGGTCGAGATCGATACGCGGATGGTCGACGTGCTCCGCCGCCGCGTCGGGAAGCTCGGGCTCCAGGATCGCCTCACCGTACGGTGCACACTAACTGTTTGTTTAAATTCCTAGACGTATTTGCATTTACCTACCTCTACTTCTTTTTAGGGCATTTAGTAATAGGATCTCATAATATATATATTTTTTTTTGGAAGTAGGTAAATTTTTTCTGGAATCGCTCCCACTGGGATTCGAACTCCTGACCACTCGGGCCGCATGCATCTCTCTTAACCACTAGGCTAGAGGTCATCTGCCTCATAATATATATATATATATATATATATATATATATATATATATATATATATATATATATATATATATATATATATATCTTATACAAAACACAAAGGTTTTTGAATCCTAGGGCTGACTGTGCCAAGATAAAGAGTGGTTGGGATTTAATCTTGGTGAATCAACGGTTGTGGGGTTTTATGGGAAAGAGCATTATTGGGAGTGGGGTTTTATGGGGAATCCAAAGATGAAAATTTAATATTTTGATGGTTGGAATTTAATATTTTGATGGGGGCCTCATAATGGTTGTGGATGAGCATTATTGAGAGTGGGATTTTATGGGAAATCCAAATAAAATTCACATCCAGCAGTGGTTGGGATTTAATATTTTGATGGGGGCCTCAAAATTATTATTGTTCGTTTAAAATTGGGGGTCCAAGATTTTGAGGAGGAATACCTTAAATGAACCATGCCCTATGGGCACGGGTTATGACTAGTATATATATATATATATATATATATATATATATATATATATATATAATCAAAGCCCTTGGACAAAGCCACCCAGCCGCTCCCGAGGGGTCAGGAGTTCAATCCCAGTGGGAGCGATTCCGGAAACTAATTACCATTTCCAATATATATATATATATATATATATATATATATATATATATATATATATATTAGGATTTGGATCTAAAAAATGACCAACGTTAGAGTTTGGGTCTGAAAATCGCTCTTAACATAAGATAATGAACACTTATTTCGAGATACAAACTCTAACATTGGTCATTTAATATATATATATACATTAATATTAATATTAACATTAATATTAATATTAACATTAATATTAATATTAAATTACGGATGAGAGTGAGGGGGATTTTAGGGGGTTTTCTAAGGGGGACTTCTGATCCGCCCTATTACTAAATGACCCTTCTTTTTACTAGCATATATATCACTGCCATAAACTTCTCAATATTTGCTATTAAATACTCTCCCGTGACTTTATGCGACATCTTACAGTTACAGTCACGTCCAAAGCATCTGCAGCATAGAGTTCAACTGGAGTTGGTATGTTAATGGCAATCGATTAATCTGACCAGGTTTTGGACGTCAGAATGAAAACTAGAATGAGTTTCTGGTTGGATTTGTTTTTTAATCCGAAAACTCCCATCTTTATAAATAAACTGTTTACCATAGGGTATTTAAAAAAAAAACCGGATTATGATGTTAAAAGACGAAGCCGGATGAATTTTGTGTCAGTTTCGGATGCAATCTTTGAAACCAAAATACTTTCGGTTTGGTTTTACATGAATATGACTGGACTCGTTCCGTTGTCAACAACCCAGTGCTCAAAAGGCAATTGCCTCGATGCCTTAGGCGGTCTCCTTGGTGTTCCTATGTTCTTGATGCCGAGACAATTAGTATTTATATGGTGAGATCTTGAGACATCCGTCTCAGGGCATGGGAGGTATCCGCCTTAACTTAAATGTAAACCCAACCTAGGCAATCAATTTTTGGGTTTGGAATTTGGCATAGGCCCAGTAACTTAAATTTTTTGATATTTTTTAATATTTTAATATAGATATTAGAGAATATGAATAGAACAATAGCATTTATGCTCTCGATTCTCTTCCCTTTTGTGTCTGCCCTAAACCCACCAAATCTCATCTCCGACTACAGTGTACATTGCCAGGCACCATCAGTTTATTCTCTCTTTCTTTTTTATCCTTTGCCAGTGCCTATGAATCCCGATGTTGGCAACTGACTTCGGACACTCCGACATTTGGTGATCTCTCCTAACTTTGTACTCTTTTCCCATTTTGTGTTTTGACTGATTTTTGTTCTCTTTCCATGAGATGTTTCCCTTGGCTCCTATCACTTGTAGGATTTTTCATCCATTTTCCGTCTTATTTTTATATTCTAAAATTTTGTTTTAATGTATTCAAAATTGATTTATGGTTAGAAAGATCCATACTAATATTATTTGTTTGTTTTTTATTAACATTTTATCCGCAATTATGTATACATTCTTAACAAGATTTGCATCGGATTAACCCAAACTACAATACGGTCTCAGTCATAAACCACAATCCTGTCTTAGCTTATCTGCTATACACCTCTAATTTTAGTCTCGAGGCTCCCTCCTAGGTTTTTTGGTCCCCACCTCCTCGTTCCTCCTTACCAAGTTGCAACATCCCCTACTAGGAATGAACTTCAACGAATTGGACCAATTTTTGGTGTTGGCTCTCCTGGATTCACTTGGGAAGAGATGATTCAAACTTCATGAGATGTGTTATCATATAACCACTGTAAATTTACCTCCCAAAATAACGAGATAGTTGGTCCGATCAGAGTTTGTCAATTCATTGATGTTAGGGAGTTACACTCCGAAGCGTGGAACACTCTGGAACGTTCAGGTACACTAGAAGTGGCTTCTGTTGAAAACTTATTCGGAACACAATAATTTTTTATCATGAATGTGAAACATTTTCAAGGAACAAATATGTATTATAATATATAATAATGTATATTCAATATTCAAAATTAATCTAGTACCATAATATAGCATTATCAAAAGTTCAAAAATAATAGAGAATTCATAAGTTTTAAACAATTCAAGCAATTATGTCTTTTAAAAAAGAAGTAGCTAGGCTCTTAAAACTTTGAACAAAAAATAACTAACAAAACCACATCCTCTGTCCTTTAAAAGCTTGGCTGAAAATCCAAGTATATAATGTGTTTGCTTGTCTATATGTGGATTTCACGTCCACTTCGTATGTGTTTTGCGTTCTGGTACGTGCATACCCAGAGAGCTACTTTTAAGGTGAGTTAAGGTAACCATAACCATAAACCAGACACATGGAATTGGTGCTTCAATTACATCTAAAGAATCCACACACACCCTTCACCCCCATCCCCCCTCCTCCTTTTAAATTTATTGCATGTGTACCATTGTAATAAGTCTTCATTTCCAACTAAAGCTATCAAGGGCCATGCCTTGGACGAGAATATGGCAGTTTCCGATCAGGTTCATAGGTATCATGCAGCTTGGCTTTTATTGCTAGTTATTATTCTAAAATTACAATGACAAGGAGGATCTTTGGGTTATTTATGCATTCCTATTTACATACCAAGCAATAAAACTACTTATGCAATTTTCTCGATGTTATAAACTTATAATTTCCATGGATATGGCAATAAATCATGTTCAATCCCATCCTATGTTATCATAGGGAATTTTGGTTAGCTATGTTTCTAGATTCCTTGTAGGAGTAATTAGGATTTCCTTAAAACCTAGCAATTGATGCCTGTCCAAATGTGTTTTTTTGAAGATACACAACAGCACATAACGAAATCTTTATACCAAATCTTTTGGGTCGGCCATTTTGAAGATTACCCAGTATATCTAATCCTGTATTCTGAACTTGGCAAGAGGAAGACTACAGACACGTTTGGGACTTCATAGGGAGGGGGAATCCTGAGGATTCCGAATTTCCATATCTCATACATAAAGATGTAATTTCAGCAAAACCAACATCCTATGTTTTCATACTTTTTCTTTCGAATCTATGTTCCTGCTAAAGTAACAGAATGGGTTGTTCTTTACCAAGAATTTGCTTGAGGACCCAGTAGTATTGATCTAATTCTCTCAAGCTGTAAAGGTTATATAACGAATTCATAACCATAGACTATACTCAGAGCCAAGTTATTAAAGGGTGTACATTTGTGAAATTAGTTTTATATATAAATATATATTATTTATTTCTTATTTTTTTGTGGGTTGAATTCTCAGGTGATTACAGGCAATGCTCTTAGGACTCAGTTTCCACCATTTGACCTTTGTGTTTCTAACATTCCTTACGGGATATCTTCTCCGCTCATAGCGAAGCTTCTGTTTCCACCGAGCAGGCCTTCCTTCCGGAATGCGACACTGCTACTTCAGAAGGAGTTTGCTCAGCGTCTTGTGGCAAAACCGGGGAGCTCGGACTTCAACCGGCTAGCTGTCAATGTGGGGTTAGTGGCCACGGTTGAGTTTCTAATGAACGTGAGCAAAAGAGACTTTGTTCCCTGCCCAAAGGTCGACTCATCACTTGTTCGAATCCAACAAAGGTCGGAGGTACCAGCTGTTGATCTGGACGAGTGGCTGGCTTTCACTCGGATATGCTTTAGCAAGAGAAACAAGACCCTTGGAGCCATCTTCAAGCAGAAGAGAAAGATCGCAGAGCTATTGGGGAGGAGCCAAAACAGTGCCACGATCTGTGAAGTCTTAAAGGATGGCAACGACGAGGAGGAGGACAAGGACGAGGATGAAGATGAAGATGACCGAGTTGATGGTGGCATGGAGAAGGGGAACAGAGAGGCGAAGGGAGGAGAAAGGTTTGAAGTGAGTCGGTTCAAGGAGAAGATTATTGGGATATTAAGGGCAAGGGGATTTGAGGAGAAGAGACCTTCGAAGATGTCGAATGAAGATTTGTTGGATTTACTTCGACTCTTCAATGAGGAGGGAATATTGTTCAACAACTAACTTAGTTGAGTTTTCGTTTCCTCCTCTGGCACACCGTCGACAAACTAAAGGCCATATGCACACCAATGGGAAAAGTTTTAGTAGGCACTATATTCAAGTGCCTCACACCCTCCCACCAACTGAAGTTTGATAAACTCACTCCATTGTTTAATTTGAAATTATGCATCTTCACAGGATACAATTTTGTTGTAAGCTAGAAAATTTCTTCAATAGTTCAGTGAATCAAAGCAGTAGAAGATTGTCAATTGAGATGATAATGGGTATCGATCCAGAAAGACTGATTAATCTAGTACCTTCTCTTCATTTGCATGGGAGAAGCTAGGCAAGAAATCAGTTTGCAAAACAGATCGGTTTGGTCCATGATAACATCCCAGAAAGGATTTTGGAAAGCCTGCAAAGTTATAAAGAGTACTAATGGAGGAAGAACTCAAAATGCAATCTGCTGAAGTTGGAGATTACTAAGAGCAAGGTCAGCAAGGTATCTTGTTATTATTGTACTAGTAGGAACAAGGGCCTTTCCCTATTGTCAGGAATTTCGAATGAAATGCTTGGAGTCTCACCTTGGTTAAAGAAAGGTGTATCATCTAGTATGTCGATCCTGATCCTGTGTGGGAATGGACAGAAGAACTGTTGCTTGTGTTCCGCTAAAGGAAGCCAAGGTCCAAAGCTTCTGATCTTGAGGTTTCCCTTGATTGGATTGTCTTGATAAGTGGCTAAATTAAGCTGTTAGATATTTATTGTACTGTCCTAGAATTGCGTCAAAGCTTCAACTGTACTTACGTCGTCTCTTAATCTCAGAAGGATATTTCTTTACCCAAGCCATGTATCCAGATCTGCTGCAAACTTAGAAGTGGGCCAGAAGGTTACTGTTATTGAATTTTTTGATCCGGCACTTCCTATTATTGGAAAGTACATGGTTGAGTTGAAGGTAGATCAATAAGAATTGCAACAGTTTTCAATTGAAATTTTATATCGGAACCTGCTAAGTGCACATGCTGGAGGACATAGTAGTTGATCTGTTGGCAAGAATTGTATGCCTACAAATTTCTGAATAAGTTGCTGAAAGATTTTACAACTTCTCAAATAATCAGTCTCAAGATTTTACAATTTTTATACAAATCTTGCATGATTGATTGTTTGACCATTCACAAGTGTACAGAGGGGGACAGATTGCTGCTTTGTGGGAACATTGAGAAGAGCATTAAATCCTATTCAAATATCTTTCCTATATTAGTGTTGGTTGGTTAAGCACCAATATCAACATCAATCTGCTGAACTTTATTCTGGAGTTAGTATGCACATGGGTTGGGGAGGAGAGTGCAGATGAAGACATGCCACCACACCAAAGCTCCAAGTTGTCCAGTCAATTGCATTGGCCACGTCATGCTTGGGAACAAATGGTATGTACTTTCCATTTAAAATAGCAACTCCTTTTTCCTGTATTGTTATACTGGAAGAATGAAATATTGCTTAAGATTTCATGCACAATGATTAGCTCCAACACAACAAGAGTTTTGAATGCAAGAAGAATTTTAATTGTTCTTAGAGGCGTTAGGACGATCAACACAACCATGACAAAAAGTTTGCCAATTCTTTTAGAGCTTTCTTATGGTGTAGGAGGGATCCCATTCTGATCGAAGAAGGCTCGGATGATGAATTGATTATCTAGATTGTTTGGTTCGTATCATGGTTGGTGAATATAGGTTAGTGATGTAGAAGTTAAACTATGCTGTGGAGATTATTGAGTCAAGAATGTTTACTATAACACCACTGATACTAACAATGCAAGCGACGATTCCCCTTATTGGCTTATTAGACACCCACCAGAAAGAAAAAGGTGCTTCTGAAGTCTATATGAATAATTCTCTCTAAGTAAAAGTCTGTTGATGCTTGAAGTTTACTAACAACCTAGTTGCTTTGAGAGGCATTATTGACTGGCAACCAATCAACACTAAACAATGGAAGGAGAGGAGAACTTTCCCTTTCTCTAATAATATTTCTAGGTTTCCTTCCCCATATGTCCCTTTCCTTGAATCTTAAAGCATCGCTTTAATCAAAACATCCGAGTCTTCTCCCATCAAAATTGACATCTACTGTGGAGCCATAAGAAAGCTCCACAAAACAGCTGACAGTACTTATGACCATTCTTATGACCGTCTGTCAACCTGAAATTAACCCTCTGTTTTAGTGTCGCAACAAGAGAATGGACTACGGAAGAGTGAAAAAGAATTAACCTAAGAAGAGAAACCCAGAACTCAAAATTGATTGATACAACTAATTAGCTTAGTATTTGACAAGTGATCAATGATTATCTACAATGGGAGAAGGCTATCATGTCTAGTACAGTTTCATGGACAATCTCCTCAAGGATTGCAGACTCGATCTCAATCCCAAGATTGGTCACCTCAGGTCCAAACTTGCTCCACTCCTTGCTGCATTCTGCAATATCCGAGCCCAACAGCTTGGCCAAGCTGCTCACATCTCCTCTCAGCCTCTGCCATGCAACGATCTTGTCATTGATGAGCTTCTCATGAACCTCCTCAGTGATCAAGCACACATTACCGGAGTCCCACAGCATCTCCTCTGCCTCCTTCACGCAGTCCTCCATGAGCTGCTGCTTCGAGTCACTGCTACAATGGCGAGTGAAGCCATAGACGTCTTGAGCTTCTCTTGGTGAGTCGAAACTCGAGGTTGTCGATGAACCGTCTTCTTTGAAGGTCCTCTTGTGGTGATGGTGATGAAATTCTAGTACCGAGACTGGACTGTGCTGCTTCGAGCAGTCCATTTCCATGCACCTCCTCCACTCGTCCTCTGCGCCCGGCCCTCTTGAGATCACGCCCGAGACCGAGAACATGTCGGGCGTCAACGCACCTGTGTCGGAGAAGCAGCTGAAGACGCTCGGCCTCGCGCTCTGGCTGCTGCTCTTGCTGTGGAGACTTGGGGACTTCCCGAAAGCCTTCCTGTGGACGAGCTTGGTCAGTATGGACCTAAAGAAGCCGACGGCAATGCCCCTCCTTGCGGTGGACCTGCTGCTGCTGATCCTCTGCAGCCTCTTGCTGGAGCAGCCATTCTCTAGGAGATGGGCTTCGAAATCGAATGGCTCCTGCTGCTCCTCCAGCAGCTCAAACAACTGCTTCTGGTTTTGGTTGGCCATTGTTGGTTCAGGACTTTCGGAAGAGAAGGTGGGCTTATGTGGTGAGGCCTAAGTCTGTCTTTAATATAGAGGAGGAGAGGGAGGTGGAGGGATTTAATATGGGAGGCAGGAGTTGTTGGAATGTGGAGGGAAATTTGTAATTTCTATAGGACCCTTTCATGAACTTGTCTATTCCTTTTTGAGGGGGTAGGGGTGGTTGTTTGAATGATACTAACATATAACCTTTTTTCTCTCTCGTTACAATTATAAAGTTTTAGTACATCGACACGTTTGTTAACATGTCTTTGGAACAATCCATATTGTTCAATATAGTATTAAGTTTTTCTTTGTAAAAGTGGACTTGGTTGTTGTCTATGTTAATACTATTTTTTGGATGCTAATATTGAATGTTATTTGCTCGGTATTATTGAAGAATATCATTCATGTATGGGTTGAGAGTGAAATGATGGAAGATTGTTTGTCGTTAGCAGACTGTGGCTGACAAGGATATCTCCAAGGAAAATGAGAGACGAGAGCAAATCCTCTTAAGTTGTCCTGCTTGATGAAGGTATGTTAGAAATTAGCTTCTTGGGTTTTTTTTTTTTTTTTTTGGAACATAACTATATAGATAATCTCATTATGGGGATTACTAGGAGCACTATATTTTCCTGACAGGGACATCACAATTTTGACCGTTTTGAATATGTACACGACTGCCAAAGTCAGTCATGTGTATCCATTAACTATTAAAATTTTGACAGTGCTGTCGGAAAAAAAAAGTTTGTTTTTAGGACTAAGAATTTTAACAATCCTGAAACTGCAAAAATTGATGTCCCTATCAAAAAAGATTCATTTCTATCTATGAATCTGGAGTTCTGCCAATATAAATATTTTTTTTTGAATGTTCCAATTTTTTTTAGTGTTTTGTTAACATGACTAAATAGATAGATTACTAGGAGCACTACATTTTTCTGACAGCACATCACAATTTTGACCGTTTCAGTCATGTGTATCCATGACTAATAAAATTTTGGTAGTTCTGTCGAAAAAGAAGTTTATTTTTAGGACTGTCAAAATTTTGGTAGTCTTGAATATGTACATAATTGCCAAAATTTTGAGTCTTGAATATGCACATAATTGTCAAAAGTTTATTTTTGTTTTTGGAATTACCAAAATTTTGTTAATCTTAAGACTGCAGAAAATGTGATACTCCTATGAAAAAAAAAATCTAGTGCCCTCATCGTGAATCTGGAGATCTGGTTAAGGGGTAGAGATCCATTTCTATCTATGAATCTGGAGTTCTGCCAATATAAATATATTTTTTTTTTTTGAATGTTCCAAATTTTTTTTTTATCTTTATTACAAATATGGGAAAATAATATGACATTCAAAAATAGATACAATGTTTTGTCTAGTACGGATTGTGTCAGGGATCGGTGCTTCGTATCCTCCATAATGAATGAATGGTGCACCAAAGTTGCATCAAATCAACAAAGTGAAAAATCCAATATGTACCCCCACACCCATCCCATCCCCATTGGATACTGATACACAGTATCATCCTACTGTTTCCAAAGATGCTCGTGTCCCCCCTCTCAAGGACACAAAATTTCTTCCTTGCCATTATAATGGCGATTGGAGATGCTGTCCCCACCCAACCCACCACCACCACACCCACATGAGTTTAAAATTGGAAGTACTGAGGACCCCACGCCAGTTTTGTCAGCGAGTGGAGTCATCCATGTGTCCAAGGCCAGGCCCGGGCAAAAAAATGTACACACATTGGAACTGAAACTTTTGTTGGAATTATTAGTAGGGAGGGGGAGGATGTGATTTGGCACCTCCTCCTCCATTTTGTTGTGTACAATTAAGCCAAGAAAATTGGCTTCATTTACATGTGTATCCCCCCACCTCAAAGTTTTCTGGAGGTTTCTGAGTCGGGTTGCAACGACGAACTTTCACATGTTTTGTATGTATGCGTTTCTTTATTCCTTTTTTTGTGAAATTTGGTCGGCCCACGTTACTAATAGTAACAAAGTCGGGTCCAAAATGACTCGAGAGTTTGGACACCAACACCATGATACAGGACACGTGGTTGACCCTCAAGGAAAGCAGTTTTGGAGGTGGTGAGATTGTGGACGGAAGCTAGTCTTTTTTCTTCTTATTTTTTTTGGACAGTGTACGACGTAACATTTCGAATTGTATATATTGTGTTTTTCAATTTTTCTCATAAATGAAAGAGATAGTAAGTTTTCGTGACTCAATTTACTAATCTTTTGCTATCCATCCAGAGTTTTTATGTCTCTTCCTGCTGACCACAAAGATCACTCGGATTCGTCTGAACGAAAACTATGTAGTCTATAAACATGTATAATACCCAAAAATTAACCCATTCACTCGCCCACTCAATCAAAACTACATATAACATGGAGCATCTACTACTAAGGTATGTTATAAGTGGTATTGAATGTGCAAGTGATTTTTTTTTGCTAAAAAATGGATATGCTTTTGAGTTTAATGTTAGTTTTTTATATTTTGAAATTGACTTTTATATTAGTTACAATATTTTAGATGGTAGAAGTGGACACAAATTTACGTTTTCATGTTTGGATTTTAATATTAAGGTAGAAAAATAAAAAAGTTAATTATAATCAATGACGATAGTAAGGAACAACTGACCTGACTTGGAAAAAAAAAGGGGAAAAATTTACCCTCTCTCCACAAACCATTCTCTCTAAATTAAAAACTCACCTTGTGAGCTCTTATTTCACTCAACCCACTAAAAACTCATCACTCCAATTTTCAGCTCACAAGCAACCCCTCACTAGTACACTCCCTGACCAGACTCCTTCCATCACATCTTCACTCAACTATGACCATTTCGAACCCATCTTCACTCGTTTATGGGAGAGCTTGTTTATGCACATACAACTTAGAAGCATTATGTGTTTGTGAAATATTTTATCAAGGATGATTTCATCATATTATTGCTCTATGTAGATGATATGTTGTTGGTGGGTAAAAATGTCACCATGATAGCAGAGTTGAAGTATCAACTGGGCGCGGCCTTCTCTATAAAGTATTTGGACACACCAAAGACTATTCTTGGAATGAAGACCAGTCGAGAGAGAGACAGAGAGAGAGAGAAAGAGAGAGTCCAAGCTGCTTTACTTGTGCCAAAAGAAGAACATTTACTGGGTACCTCAGCGTTTCGGGTGAACGGGTCAAAGAAAGTGATCAACCCCATTGCTGCTGACGTTAAGTTTACTGCAGAGTAGTGTCCATCCACCGATAATGAAAAGTAAGATATAGAGCGGGTTTCTTATGCTTCAGCTTTGGGAAGTATCATGTATGCTATGGTGTGTATGAGGCCTGATATTGCTCACATAGTTGGGATGATAAGCAGATATCTTTCCACTCCAGGAACGACACATTGGAGTACGGTCAAGTAGATTCTATGATACCTTTAAGGCACTGCTGTTTGGAAGCTTTTATTTGGTGGTGATGAACCGAAGCTGGTTAATTATACTGATGCTGATATAGCTGGAGTTTAGACACGAGAAGGTCAACTTCGGGCTACGTTATCATGTTTACTGGTGGCGCAGCTTCGTGGCAGTTGCAATTGTATAAGTGTGATGCCTTGTCTAAGACAGAGGCGGAATTCGTTGCGACGACAAAGACTTGGAAGGAGTTATTCTGATTGAAAAAGTTTTTGCAAGAAGTTGAGCTTAAGCAAGAGAAATACGTTTTGCTTTGTGATAGTCAAAGTGCGATCCATCTTGGAAAAAATCCGACGTTTCATAATCGGTCCAATCATATTGCAACTTGATATTACTGGATACGAGATATATTTGAGGTAAAGGATGCGGCGCTTGAGAATGTTCACATGGAGGACAATGGAGCCGATTTGCTCACAAAAGTTCTACCAAGATGAAAGTTTGAGTACTGAAGGAGGATCATTGGAATGACGAGCTCTTCCACCGAGTTGGGAAGGAGGAGATGTGTTGGAGTTGGGTGGGTTCCCAACTTATGTGGAGAACATCCCGGAGTGCGATGAACGTCATCCGTATATCGGAGAAACTCGGAGAGTGCGACTAGAGGCCATTTGTGTGTTGGAGAAGCTCAGTGACAACAGATTGAGTTCGGTCCGAATTTCGTCCAATTGAATTCGGTCCAAATTTCGTCCAACTGAATTCGGTCCGAATTTCGTCCAACTGAATTTGGTCTGAACTCTGCGATATTCAGAAGAACACTTTTGCCTTGGTTGACCGAGTTAACTCGGCCCAACATAGAAAAAATTATTCTGCCTACGCGAATCGAATTCGATCTTGTCGGAGCTGAAACCGATTTGCATGTTTTATCTACACCATTGGATCTAATCAAATGGTCCAAATTTGTTGTGGATTATATGTGCTATGTATAGGTACTTTCTGACCCTAAAAATTATCATCAATCTATCAGAGAGAGATCAAAGTTTGCAACTCTTGGAGAAGAGAAAGAAGGGATTAAAGGCAGTTCGAAGAAGAGATTGTTTCGGGTAAATTTCTTGTTGTCTCTTCTTCGGAGTATGTAATTTATTTTCATTGTCCAAGTAGCTGTGGTGATCTGGTTTAGATCAATGAGAAGTTTGTAAATAGTATGTAACTTTCTATTCCATTATTGGAGGTAATTCAGGGTTGGACTCCGATTATCCCGTAGTTTTTCGCAAGGAGTTTCACATCAAAATCGATGTGTGTTTGCTTTTGGCTCTTTGTAATTTTGGCGTTTGTAACTTTCTGCATCTTTTTTCGATTATCTCGCAGTCTATTTTGTTGGGAGAACAATTTTTGCGTTTTATTCCCAACAATGATGATGATAAACTTTTAGATGACTTGTACTTTTATAGGTTTACTTAATTGGACCTAATCTTGAATGCCACTTAGGTTTTCTTCCTATAAATACACATGTACAAAATGTTGTATTTCATTAGAGAGAATGTCAGTTTGAGATTAAAGAGTTTAGTTTAGGAATAAACCCTAATGGTATTATCTCAATCACCTTAACATATTAAAATATTGCTCTTATTTATTGTGAATGTCTTCACGGGTTATTCACATCCTTGCCCATGTCATAATCATTATTTAAATAAGTTTTGCAATATTAGTTATACCTTTCTTTTCTCTTGCAAATAAGGGTGGTGACCTCAAGTTTGCAAATGGATCATAAGCTAATCCTTGATTGATCTATATCTTAAACTTAGGCTACTAGCAGTTCTGATAAAGATTTTAATTGTTCTAAGATTGTTTCATGAATCTAACATTCTTTCTTTTATATATATAGTATTAGTAAATCAACTCTTTGTGGCAAAATCTGACTTAAATAATTTTAGAGTATTACTTAATCATGAAACCCATGATTTTTTATTTATATATTCAGATGTTTCTTTCAAAGTGGATGTCAAATTTATCGAAGCATATTTAAATATCGATGTTGTCCTGCATTTTGGTCAAAAAATAATTCCATTCTAGGAAACTATTATAGATACGTGATTCAGATTTATGCAAATAGGAAAATGTTAAAATTCCTTCCACTTATGTATAGGGATAGGATATTAAAGATTAAATATTTATATTATTCTAACTCACCTAGAAACCATTTGGCGGTATAATTTATTACAAAATTTGTCTTACTAAAGATTCGAACATGTATTGTTCTGTATAATCGTTGATCAAAGACCTATTTTGGACACAGAACTAGGTGAATGACACTGATACCCTGTTAAAAATTTTACAGGTGCACGAAAATTTTGGAGTTTTACTGAAAAAGGATATATAGTTATATTATTGAGATGGAAATTACTAAATTTATATATGTCATGGGCAAAATTGACAAAATAAGCAACAAGAAGATAATATTGTGTCTAGCAGGAAGGATCCCTTCCTATAGGGCTGGATCCTAAATCTAGACACAACCCTGGCCTACTCTTGGTTTCATACAAGGACAACCCCATGTACGTTTGAATGTGAGGTGATTCTCTTCCCAGCAGTAACACTAGTGTTGGAAAGAGGTACAAGGTTTGAATCTCTCCGTTTGTGGAATAGAGCCAATAGGTCAATTGCATAGGTTTACGAGCATAAAAAGCACTCATTACATAACAGTAGTAAATTCACGTGGATTGTACTGTAGGTTGTACGTAAAATATTTTTTTCCCCCTTGTTTTTGATATTATTGAAAAACAATAGGTAAAATATTTAAATATATTATCTATTTATATTTTAATTAAAATTTATTTATATTTTAATTATAATTAGGAAATTTTCACTGGAAGCATTAAAATTTTATAAAATTATATGTAAAACACATAGTTCCTACTAATTACACCCACAGCATAAGAACGCCTTTACCAAGGGCGTTCTTCTAAAAATAGGAATTAAAAAAAATTCTGTAACGGACGTTAGCGACAGACAAAATGAAAAAAAAGGAAAACGCCCATCCAAGGGGCGTTTACCTCTGGGAGTTTCCCTCTGGGAGTTTCTCTCTGGAAGAACGCCCTTGTGAAGGGCGTTCTCCTGACACGTGTCACCACCCGGTCGTTTCCTCCTTCCGCGTGTCGCCGCCTAGATGCTTCCATTATTCGCGTGTCACCCGCGCCTGCAGTCTTCATTTTTTGGGCGGAAGCCTTTATTTTTTTTTGGGAGAGCGGGCTGCGCAGCAGCCTTTGACCCATTCAATGCTCCTGCAAAAGTTGGAAAGTGGGCACTTTGGCAGGCTTTAATTTTGGGTTGGAAAGTGTGAGACGTGAGAGGTGTTTGTCTACGTAGGAGAGTAATCGAGGTGCTAGTTCAAGCAAGTCACATGCACGCCCCCAACATGATGGCGAACACACCTCACAGCCTTATGCTGGCACCTCGCAGCCTTACGCTGACACCTTGCGACCTTATGCTGATACATCCGAGAGTTATTAGGGGGCATCCTGAAGTTATGAGGGAACATCCTAGAGTTACGAGGGCACATCACAGGCCGCTTCTGATACCTTTGATTGTAATTATTACATACAAATGACCTAATTTTCATTATTTGGCCCAGCCCATCTTGATCAAACTAGCCAATTATATATGATTATATCAGTGTCGATACTTTCACAGGTGGAGGAACCACCGGAGGTTACTAAGGAAAGAAGAAGAAGACTAGGCCTAAGGCAAGTAGATCGTAGAGACTATAGAAGGGATGATAGCGGGGGGCAGTTATTTATTTGAAAAATAATGTATGAAAGTATGATATTTGTAAACCCCTCCCTTTTTGCTATTATTACTAAAAACCCTAATTAGTATAAATCATTAATTAAATTAGAAAGAGGAAATCATTGGAACCCCTCTCTTCTCTCTCTCTCTCTCTCTCTCTCTCTCTCTCTCTCTCTATATATATATATATATATATATATATATATATATATATATATATATATTGTTAGTTAGTGAATAAATATTATTATGAATACATATATACAACTACATTTTTAGAGTTGTGCCTATATGTATTTTGAGTAGAAATATTATCTAGAGCATATATATATATAGACATAAATCCTTAGAGTAGAATTATGTGCTTTTTCTAAGTATGTATAAATATAAATATTAGCTAGAGTGTACAACCCTTTGTATATAAATAGGGTGTATTTAGTAAACACATTATTGGGAGAAAAATATATTTACATACAAATAAACTAAGGTATACATATATATATATATATATATATATATATATATATATATATATATATATATATATATATATATATATATATATATATATGAATGAAGTTATTTAATGGGTATTAGATGTATGCTTAGTTGCAGCCCCAATGGCCCTAGCAGTATTCCCTGGTCCATCATCTCTAATTAGGAACCCGGGACGGGTCAGGGCTCCAAACCCGTCCCAACCCAAACCCGATAACCCGGATCCAATAATTTGAACTCAACGGTTCAAAATTATACTGTGGATCATCTCTTTCCCCCACCCGCTGCACGTGTTTGCAAAAACAAAAAAGTGTTTGATAACAAACTGAGAAGTGTGTACAAGAGTACAAGTTAATTTCTGGGGAAGTACAACTGTAAGAATCTGATCAGAAGACGATCACTTTATCCCTTGGACGATGCGATGTCGAAGAAGAAAGCCTTTGGAGAGTGCTGCAGCAAGTACTTAGGAGATTATGATCATTAGTTATCCTTGTGAAGTGATTTGAAACTCTTTTTATAGAGTTTAGAGATAATTGTTAAGTAATTATCCTGATTGACGCACACTGCAATTGGCGTGCCATTCATCCAGTCGCACAAACGGTTGGTTTAACTGCTTGGACGCATGGCATTCTGTGATGGAGATGCGCTTGGTTGTGGGCAACATCACATACACGTTCTTCGAGATTAGTGGCATACATGCCACGTCATCTAACTGCTTCATGATGATTTGATCGGATAGCGCCAACTGTTGGGTGGCACCAGGCCCTAATTGTTGTTTTAGTGCCTTTTTGAATGATTATCTAATGCCAACTGCCAATGGCGCAAGACGGCTGTTTGATCATTATGACAAATCTGACATATCTAACATAATCTCCTCAAGCGTCGTGCGCTCGGGATTCGAACAGATTTTTCTCGACTGACGTGCTGTCAGTCATGAGGAAAACTGTTTCAGCTTCTCGAGGAAGCTTGCCACGTATTAGTCAGCGCCATCTGATGCCAGTGCCAATTGATGTCACGCGCCATCTGCTGTCTGGCACCATTTGATTATTTGAATGCTGGCGCCAATTATGAGTAGAGCATGATGATGTTCATACTTTTTCAGGCTTCTACAAGACCCCCTTCAAACTTTCCAAATTTGAAAAGCTTCAAAATTTTGAATACTTTGAATAAGAAGCGTTTGTATGTGATTGGCGCATGGCAGAATCGTAACAGTCCCCGAGTTTTGGGCACGGATCGTGCGACTATTACAAATAGCTTTAGGCTATAAATAGCCGTCTGGAGAGGGAGAAAACGCTTTTACTCGAATTTTTTTCTTCTCGAGCTCTTCATTTTCTTTAATTCTTGAAGCTTCCGATCAATTAAAATGGCCCAAAGAGAACCGCAACTGAGAAAGGAAAGAAAGTGGCCGGAGTGTAAGCCCCCTGAATTTCAGGGTTTATTTTAAATTTTCTGAATAAATTATTTTCAATAAATATTTTATTATTTAATTGTTTTGATCATTAATGTCCCTTTCCATGATTTTGACTTCTGGAGCATCAGGGATGCCAATCTCTATAAACTCTCTTCACGAGTTTTGTAGTAGACCAGGTTATCTTCGTTTTGATATATCATGTCCCACTTAAACTCGTTCCCTTGTGCTCTTTTTGTATCGCGCAACTTCGGGTCAACTAAGACCAATTAATCGTTGAATAATTATTCCCACTTTTATCTTTGATTATCGTTTGCACGTTACCGTGAGTTTTAATTTAGGAGCACCAGACCAGTCATTTTCTCAGAAGCAACTTCTCATGAATGATCTACTCGAGACGCGCTTCACACATGACCTTCGTGTCCCAGTCAGATACTCCATTTTGTGCTTCATTTCCTTTGCACAACTTTCGGGTCAATTTGGGCCGATTTATTTTCTACCGTAAAACCTAATTTAATTTCTAATTTAATTTCGGGACCCGACATCGATCCAATCTATTCGACCTGATATATGGCTCTGGCCTGTTTTGAGCCTACTGTGCGCGTGCCACTTGCGTGCCACGAAATCGCTCCCTTGTGCTTCCATTTCATCCATGATTTTAAATGGTTTAAAATTTGTTATTTAATTAAATCTTGGTCCCGAACCTATCCGATCTTAGCCCAGTACCCGACCCAATTGGGTGTAGGCCCTACCATGGCTACCCATACCCCCACTACTATATTTGCACTCTTCCTACACAAAAATACCCCTATCTTTATATGTATAAATACCTATTCTCTCTCTCTCCTTCTAATAATATATATGTATATGATATATATATATATCATATGTGAATATATCTCTCATTCTCTCTCTACTTAAACAAATATCCTATACTCTCACTCTCCTCTCCCCATGCCCCATGGCAGCCGACTCCCCCCCCCCCCCCCTCTCTAAAATATCTTTTTCTCTCTCTCCCTCTCTCTTGAAATATCTCTCTATCTCTTTATATATATATATATATATATATATATATATATATATATATATATATATATATATATATATATATATTATAAACATAATATGTTTATATATTATAAACATAATATATATATATATTATATATATATTATATAAATATATTATGTTTATAATATATATATATATATATATATATATATATATATATATATACATATATATATATATATATATATATATATATATATATATATATATATAACTCTCTCTCTCTCTACTTACACACACACCTCACTCCCCATCACAGCCAGCACAACACCCCCCCACCAATGTGACCGACCTCTTCCTCTCTCTATTCTCACACTCTCTCTCTCTACTAGTCTCACCCTCTCTCATTATATATTTACACTCACACACTAATACAAATCTCTCTCATTCTCTCCTTACACAACACACACAACACCACCACCACATCAGCCATGCACCACCAGCCTTCATTTTTGGCCGACCATACGAACTTCCATTCTCTCCTCCTCCTCCATGCCGAGCCCAGCTCCCTGGCCGAGCGCCACCACAGCAGCCATGCACCAACATCATCATCTTTTTTCTCCTTCTCTTCCATCATCTTCATCTCCATCATAATGAATCAACACCACCACCTCCACCATTCAACCGCCACCACTGCGCGCCTGACCGCCGCCTAGGCCGCCCTGCCTTCGCCGTGCCCGGCCAGGCCGGCCCCGCACACAGCAGCTGCGGCGAGCAGCAGCGCGCACGTGCGTGCGTGCGCGGGCCGCCGTCGTGCGTCGCTGCGTAGCCGCACGGCCGCCGTGGCGGGTCCCCCACCGGCTGGGCGAGTTCCGGCGACCCCCCTGAGTGCGCCACCATCTTCCCCGACGCGCCGAATAGGCTATTCGTGCATTTTGAACGGAATTCCGTCGTGACGTGCGAGTTTTGAACTCGAAAATGGCGCCCCGTCGCAGCAAATTCGTGCGCATTTTTCGAGATATCCGACCGTTAGATCGGCAAACTCTTTGCTCCGTCGCAATCTTGGTATATAGCTCTTCACTCCCTTCAAGTTTCGTCCGTTAATTTCGTCGTTTGATACCTCAAAACTGGCCACCAAGTTGACACTTTCAATTGTACTATTTTTGAACAGTTTTGTGGAGCCGACTTCGTCAGCTCGTAACTCCGCCGTCGCAGCTCCGATTGGCGCGCTACCAGTTCCTGTGCGCAGCTGGTATAACCCTCTTCATGTCCCTTAAGTTTCATTTCATTGTAAGCACGTTTGGTTGGTCAAATTCGACGCCAAAGTTGGCCGTCCGAATTCTTTAATTTGTACTTGTTAAATTCTATTTTTGAACCCGGGACTCCGGATTCAATTTCTGACACCACCAGTAGACTCGTGGCATCGTTCTGGCACATTTTCATATAAAATTTGCTTGTTTTGGAGAATGTGGGCCCTGGCACGCATTTCGGTGCAAAGCGGGTCCCTCATTCTGAGTCAACGTGTCACTTTAAGATCGGCTCATCGGAATCCAATTTCGGATATACCGTTGAGTTTGTATTGTCATTCTGGACTTGTTAAAATATAATTTGCTGATTTTTGAAGACATTTGCTCCTACACGCATTTACTTGCGAACCGGATTCCAAATGTCCGCGTCAACATGTCATTTTGAGATCGGTACATCGGAATTTCATTTCGGACATACCGTTTAGTTCGTATCATCATTCTGGATTCGTTGACATGTAAATTGCTAGATTTTGTGGACTTCTATTCTGACACATTTTTCGGTGCAAAGTGTGTCCAACGACGGACATCATTTTAACCCAAAATTACTATTTTGCCCATGTATCTAAATTGGACTTATGGGTAGGCTATCCTAGCTAATTTGACCGTTCTGGACACGTTGGTAATATTTATTTTATCATCCGACAACATCTGTAGATTTTGCTTATGTATCATCCTTAATTTGTAATTAATTATTTTTCTAGAAATTGTTACTTGCTGTTTTTAAATTTTTATATATATTTTAATTGATGTAAAAATCTGGGAAAAATTATATTTAAATAATATGTTAATTTAGCTAATTTAATATAATTTTTCCAGCATTTAGTAAGTACTTTTGGTATTTTATAAAAATAGGAAAATAGAACTCATTTTCAGGATACATGTGTTTGCTGATTTTTAATAAATATCTATGAGGGTTTATAAATTCCAGAAAAATTAGTATAAATTTCTATAATTAACAAGGATCATTTTGGTACTTTATTTTATGTATAATTGAGCTTTTTGTCTATCTCAAAAATTATTGGAACTCAGTGTACAGTCTGATTTATTTATAGAGTAGTTACGGCTTGCAATGTTTTGTGTTGTTTTGAGTTATTATAGTATTGGACCTCACCCTAAACTAGTGTAAAGGCCCTAGAAAAATTAGTTTGTATATAGTGGCACTCCATATTAGACTTTTATGCTAGGTCCCCACTTGGCTAGTATCCAGTCAGGAGTCGTGTCACACCACTAGTGTAATCTTGAACATAACTTAGAGGCTGAGTTTGTATATCATTATTGACAGGACACCAGACATCTATATCTTCGTACTAGTATTCTTGCTTTGCTCGAGGCAAGTACATCTGCAAACTCATTTACTGTCTTTTAATGCTAGAACATGTATTAACCCTGTGAAAATACTGATCCTTGAGGTAGCAAGTTAAATCTTCACATGTTGTATTACTTTCAGTACCTGCCATGCTTAGGACAGTTCTTATATTTTCACATGCTTCTTACTGGTTCTCAGTACATGTTTCACTATGCTTTATACTGCTATCAGTACCTACCGTGCTTTATACCGATCTCAGTAGCTCTTACATGTTAGAACCTGGGTTATGGGAAAACTGATAGTTGAGTACGTGATCATGCCCCCACGCTGCGACTTTGAGCCGTGTAAGGACGACATTATGCATGTAGACCTTTCCATAGGCCAATAACCCGCGGCACTTGTACGTGTGTACATTTAGGCATGTACGGAAGTACATATTGTTCTTACCGGGTGTCACAGCACCTACAGCACCTATTGACCGATCGCGTACCTGCTCCAGTTTTAAATATTAGATATACATGTGTCACCTTGACAAATGTATTTTACCGTGATTCCAGTCATACCATGATTCCAGATATGCCATATTCCCTATATTACTATGATACTGTGATCCCAGTTGTACCATGAGGCCATGTTTCCAGTATTTCCTGTTTTATAGACTTATCGCACCATATTTTTTGTTGTATATTTCTTTTATTATATATTCAGTACTTTAGTTGTAGAGGTTGTACTTGCTTCCGTCCTGACAGGATAACGTTGTAGGTTCACTTTTCGAGGAGGAAATGCTATGTGTTACATATTATGGCACTGATTTTGAGGACCTGGCCTTAGCTCTAGAAGAGGCCCCAGCGGGAAACCTTGCTTAGATATTTTTCATGTGTTTTGAGACTTAGACTTTGTTTTGAACTTATATTTGGATACTGGACTTTGTCTCCAGCTAGATACTTTGGAAGTGTATTATTAAGTCTGTACTTGTTTACTTTCGCTTATAGATGCTCTGTTGTGATGAACCTCTAAATGTGATATTAGAACTGTTAGCAGCTTAGATCCTTTATTGTCTATTCTTAGAACAGCTTACTACGCTTTAACCAAGTGTAGGCTGAACATGGCTCGGCCCGGCCCAACAATTTGGGTAACGGGTCGTGACATGTTTTTAGTGGTGGCCCATGCAGGTCCAGACTTAAATTGTTTGGTTACACCAAACATGCCTGCAATTAGGATCTAGGACAACTTGTTAACACTAAAGATAAACATTTAGAACACCTAGAGGATTTCTAGAATTGCAACATAGGAGAACTCATCACAGATAGGACCGTTAACTATATTTAGTCTCTTGTTTGAAATTCAGTGGGTTACAATTTTGACCAGGATAGTACCCTTGGGATGACCCCTGAGGATCTCACTCTAATCTTACCTAGAAATCTGTTTTCACTTGTTTCCATTTGCTCTTCCTTAATTCGTTGTTGAAATTGATTTCTGATTTTCGTTGATTGATTTTGATCTTGCATCGTGATAAATTTTGTGGATTGAATTGTTATATATCCTGATAAAGTAAATGTCTGCTTTATTTATGGAGTTTAGAATTTATCGCAGCCATATTAGCTGGTATGACAAAAACATAGGGCCTGATTTTGGGTATACTTATCTTAGTCATAGAATTTAGATTTTCTCGCAGCCATACCGGTTGGCGTGGCGAGAATTCTACATAATATGATTTTAGGGTGTATACCATAGTTATGACTCTATCGTTTATTGCATCTAAGCTTACTGGTATGGCAAAAATTCTGGCAACATAATTTCAGGAAGACGTGTATGGTTATCAGATCATATCTCAAACTTGGTTCACTTCGTTATGACCGAATGAGCAAGAATAAATTCTTATTATCATTCTTCCCCGTCTTATTAACTCTGTTTTATCTACATCTACAACTAGGATTATAGGTTCTCTAGGACTCTCCAACAGGATTGCTTTCATGTTATATTTTGGACATAATTATTTTTGTGTTCCATCTTTTCTATGACTTGACTAAACTCTTCTTTGTTAACCTCTTGGGTAATTCTTCTCGTTATGTATCCCGTTGTCTTCGTACCATTCTTGGAGATATTTCGATAAACTTTCTCGTCTTGCTTGACCTTTAACTTGTTTGAACACTGTTATGGATTGCTTGACCCAGTCTTAGGCCTTGTTACCTTCTATTTTGATAGACGACCGAAATAGCCAAACCTTGTTAACTGATTCTATAATAACTATAAATGTATTGTGTGACTGTGATAAATATTTTTTCTAGGGATTGGTTAGATTAAGCTTATAGGACAAGTATGAGTGACTGACTGTAGCAGACTTGGAAACCATTAAGAACGATTGTATTGATAGTATGACTTGATGATAGGGTATCTAAGATGGAATAATGAGATATTATATTGTTGTGACTATGGATTGAGGATTAGAATCTTGTTCTTAGAATTTGAGGATTGAACATTCGTAGGACTTTGGTGACCAAGTGATTATTGGTTGTCTACAAGCTAATTACATGTGATTAGAGGGTAGATCGATATGTGGAATGGTATAGAATGTCACGCCCCAGAACCAGAATACTGGAGAGCGGGGGCAGACATAGCCAGCTACGTATATGAAATGGAATCCATCTCGCTATACGGTCACGGCTGTCTAGATACATGAGGGTTTATCTACAAGCCAACAGTCTCTTAAGGTCATGAACAAGCCTAGTATCTCAATCACAAGCAAGTAAGTAAATGTTACAAGATGTATGATCATTAAATATACAATAGTAAGGCGTCCCAAACATTACATATTCAGCTGATCATGAAGCTAGTCATTACAAAATGTTAGGACTAGCAAGAGTTTAGTCATACATGATCAACCCTAGGATCTGTTAATCATGTTACAGCCCGTAGGCAGACAGTAAGTAAAGTGCAATCGAGCTAAACAGGTGCTCGTCGGCTAAATGCCTCAAAAGAATATTTTTACAATAGAGTGGGAGAGCCAAAAATAACCCACTCGTTGCCAGGATTCATTCTAGTGTTCACCATCTGGCAGGAATGTTGGTAGATCCTTGGTAGCTGCTCCGAAATCTGGCCACACAAAACCAGCTGGGTCAGACCCCAGAAAGAGCAAGTGCCACAAAGGAGGCTTCACTTAAGAACTAAAACCAGCAATCAGCACAGGAATATAAATATAAATAAAATAAGGACTGGAATAAAAGGAAACATATCAGGATGATATACGACGAGATAACCATGGAACTATTCAGATAGCCAGGTTACAACCCGTAAACCAAACAAGGACCGGGGTTGTAACCCTTCGTCTGAACGGAGCTTGGTTTCTCACCATTTATCGGTAAAAATAAACACAGGCATTCAAGTCGTGCAACAATCTGGAACAGGATCAGGGTAAGACTAGACTGGTTAGACTTCATCCAATCATTTCACGGCCAAGCAAGAACTACGGCTTGATACTTTAACTAACTAGGGTTATCACAATCCTAGTTACTAACAAGATGCGGTAAGATTGTTCCACAGCCACAAGCCCTGCAGACCATCCAGGTTACCCAGGTCGAGAGATTAGGGTTGAATTCAGGTGGGTACATCGTCCAGGAAACGCATGTACCCTTAAGCAGTTTGAAGGGTGCAACACATGACAGTGTGCTGGAAATGTGCCCTACTTGACGGTAGGCTACAGATCCCAAGCGCGCCCAGGTAACGGGATTGCCTGTAGCTGGGAAATCTCTTCATGACTAATGTATTAATCTAGTTGTTAACCTTAGTTCATTTTAGTAGGTACTCCTGACCGTGGTACTCAGGAGTCCCCTCCTAGACATGATGCAAGACAGGACTGGATTATTTGTACAAGCAAAATCACCCACGGTGTCCAGGATTAATTATACAGGTCATGCTATGTCAGGTAGCCGTCGCAACAGCTATTTGAGATAATCATGTCAGGTTATCATGCCAAGTGTACTTGTCAGGAGTGCGCTACGACGGGCCACTATCAGGTCATGTCAGGTCATTATGTCAGGAGTGCACCACTACGGGTCACTATCGTGTCATGCTCAGGTATCATTCCAAACATATTAAACAATCCATGATTATCAAGTTCATGACAAAAGGCGTAAGGATATAAAATGGACGCTAAATATCTAATAAAATATCAATATACAGGGCTATAGAAGATCAAGGGTAATCAGGCTACGCTCAAGCCAGGCTACGCTCAGGCTAGCGTACGCTCAGGTCTGCGTACCAAAGGATCCATACACTTCCAATGGGAAGCGTATGCAAGGGTCAGCGTACACAAGGGCACGCTCAAGCTAGCGTACGCTCAAGACTGCGTACGCTCGAGCTAGCGTACGAAAGGAGCCAGCGTACGCCTAGCGTACCAAGGCACGCGTACGCTCAAGGTAGCGTATGCTCAAGACACGCTGCCAACAGGCAGCGTATCAAGGTGAGCGTACGCTCACTAAAGAGCAGCGTACGAAGGCACGCGTACGCTCGCTAAAGAGCAGCGTACGAAGGCTAGCGTACGCTCGCTAAAGAGCAGCGTACGAAGGCTAGCGTACGCTCGCTAAAGAGCAGCGTACGACTCAGCGGCCTAAGCTAAAAAGCTAGCTCACTGCTCACTGTCTTCTCCAAATGGCAAGAACAGCAAGAACTCTAAAGTTGAATCTAAGCTTCAATTGTCCAAATCTTGGTCAAAACAAGTCCGAATCCAACTTTCCAAAGGTCAAAATTGGGTAGAATGAAATTCTCTAAAACATGGAACCATCAAAACTTGAAATCAAGCAAGTTTAATAGATCAAAACACCAAAAATCCGAAAATAGCAAAACTCTAGATCTATAAGAATTAAAGCCTCAAAATGGAAAATGACAAGTTCTAATGTGGTTTAGAATCATGAGGAGAAGCTAATGAAACCATCAAAAAGGAGTTCTCTTGTGGAAGCAAGTTGCACTTGCCTATGGTTGGGGAGTTGTGGAGAGGAAGGAAGAAGAAGAAGAAATAAATGAGAGTTATGGAGGAGAGAGAAGGTTGGTGGGGAAATAAATATCATGGGTGGTGGTAGGTAGGGGGTTCACCTTGGTCCATGATGAACCAAGCATTGGGCCGGCCGAACCAAGCCAACCCAAACCGAGAGTAAACAAGCCAAGCCAAACCAAGGAGATATGCAAATACAAGATAAAATACGTATACATATTCCAAATACGTAATACGAACAACAGGCATTACAACTCTACCCACCTTAAAAGAATTCCGTCCTCGGAATTTAATTAAGAGGCTAGAGGGACAAGAACAAGCTACACTATTCACAGGCAATTATACTAGGCAATCAATCAATCATGCAAGCAAGGAATTGATGGCATGAGGCATAAGAAAGACATTATACCTCACGAGTCAAACAAGTCGGGATATCGTGATCGGATATCATCCTCACGCTCCCACGTTGACTCCCCCAAAGAGTGATGACCCCAAGCAACTCGGACTAACTTGATAGTCTTGTTCTTGAGGATCTTCTCTCTTCGATCCAATATAGACACGGGCCTCTCCTCATACGAAAGGTTGGTACCAACAACCAATTCCGAATGATCTAGGATATGGCTCGGGTCCGGGATGTACCGTCGTAATTGGGATACATGGAACACGTCATGTACCTCGCTTAGCGACGGTGGAAGAGCGAGACGATAGGATACATCTCCTACTCGCTCCAGAATGTCAAACGGTCCTATATACCTAGGACTAAGCTTGCCCCGTACGCCGAAACGAATGACGCCACGGTTAGGCGAAATCCTCAGGAATACATGATCGCCGACCGAGAACTCGAGAGGGCGCCGATGAGAATCGGCCCAATGGCGCTGGCGATCTTGGGCAACTCGAAGGTGATCTCTGACTCGCCTGACTACTTCAACTGTCTGGGCAATCATTTCTGGACCAAGCATCTGCCTCTCTCCAACATCATCCCAGGCTAACGGGGATCTGCACTTCCTGCCATACAGTGCCTCGAACGGTGCCATCTGGATACTGGCCTAGAAATTATTGTTGTATGAGAATTCCACCAGGTGCAAATAATCTTCCCATGAACCACTGAAGTCAAGTGTGCAAGACCGCAACATGTCTTCAAGAGTCTGGATCGTGCGCTCCGACTGGCCATCTGTCTGCGGATGATATGCTGAACTGAACTGGAGATGAGTCCCCAAACTCTCTTGCAAGCTACGCCAAAAGTGCGACGTAAATCTTGAATCTCGGTCCGAGGTGATACTGACTGGCACTCCGTGCAATCTAACAATCTGCCTGAGGTACATCTCTGCTAGCTGAGCCGTCGACTGACCAACTCTGAACGGGAGAAAGTGCGCTACCTTGGTAAGCCTATCCACAATGACCCAAATAGCATCTCTACTAGCTGGGGATCTAGGTAATCCAGTCACGAAATCCATGGTCACATGCTCCCACTTCCATTCTGGAATCGGTAAGGGCTGAAGAAGTCCAGCCGGTCTCTAATGTTCGGCCTTAACCTGTTGGCAAACCAAACACCGAGAGACAAACCGAGCTATCTTCCGCTTCATGCCATTCCACTAGAAGTGCTGACGGATATCACGGTACATCTTCGTACTGCCAGGATGGATGGAATACTGAGAACTGTGCGCCTCTGACATGATCTCCTGTCTGATATCTCCACTGGGCACACAAAGACGCTTACCATGCCTAAGTGTACCATCCTCATGAATACATAACTCTGGTCTTCGTCCTGTCTCACACTCTGCTCTGAGTCGCTGAAGCTTGGAATCTGCCGACTGCGCCATCCAGATCCTCTCGACTATAGTGGACTGAACTTGCATGCTGGCCATCAACGCCACACTGGAAGGGAGAACAACTTCAATACCCATCTTCTGAAGATCTGCTAACAGCTCTGGTTGCGCTGTTAGGAAATAAGCTCCGGCTCTCCTGCTCAATGCATCTGCTACGACATTGGCCTTCCCAGGATGATACTGCAAGCTGACATCATAATCCACAAGAAGCTCCAGCCACCTCCTCTGACGCATATTAAGATCCTTCTGGGTGAAAACATACTTCAGGCTCTTGTGGTCGGTGAAAATCTCTACCCTATCTCCGTACAAGTAGTGCCTCCACAACTTAAGTGCAAACACCACTGCTGCCAGCTCCAAGTCATGGGTTGGGTAATTCCTCTCATGATCACAAAGTTGTCGTGACGCATAAGCTATTACCTTTCCATGCTGCATCAAAACACATCCTAAACCTCTGCCTGAAGCATCACAATATACTGAAAATCCTCCGGTTCCATCTGGAAGCGTGAGAATAGGAGCTGTTATCAATCCTCGCTTCAACTGCTCAAAAGAACTCTGACACTCTGCTGTCCAAGCAAACTGTGCATCCTTGCGGGTCAACTGGGTCAATGGTGCTGAAATCTGAGCAAAATCTGAAACAAACCGCCGGTAGTAGCCGGCCAATCCGAGGAAACTGCGAACTTCTGCAACTGTGCTGGGCACTGGCCATGACTCAATAGCCACAATCTTCTGGGGATCCACTTCTACTCCTCCTCTGGTGATGATATGACCCAAGTACGAAATGCGATCGAGCCAGAACTCGCATTTACTAAACTTGGCATATAACTGGTGCTCCCTGAGAGTCTGAAGAACTATACGGAGATGTTGTTCATGCTCCGCCTCACTCTTGCTGTAGACCAGAATGTCATCCAAGAACACGATCACAAACTGATCCAAGTAAGGCATGAAGATGCGATTCATGAGGTCCATGAATACTGCCGGCGCGTTGGTTGCTCCAAAAGGCATAACAAGGAACTCCCAATGCCCATATCTCGATCTAAAAGCTGTCTTCGGGATGTCCTGCTCTCTGACTCTGATCTGGTGATATCCTGAGCGCAAGTCAATCTTCGAGAATACTGATGCCCCCTTGAGTTGATCAAACAAGTCATCTATCCTCGGAAGAGGATATCTGTTCTTGATTGTCACTGAGTTCAAGGTACGATAATCAACACATAACCTGGACGTACCATCCTTCTTTTTTACAAGAAGCATCGGGTCCCCAAGGCGATCCACTAGCACGAATGAATCCCTTGGTTCTGAGTTCTTCAATCATCTTGTACAAGATCTCCAATTCTGATGGCGCCATCCTGTAGACTCTCTCTGACACTGGGGCTGTCCCGGGAATCAAGTCTATAGTGAACTCGATCTCCCGCTCCGGAGGCATACCTGGAAGCTCCTCTGGAAAAACATCTGGAAACTCATCCACTATCCTGGGCAACTGAACTGCTGCTACTGCCAACCGTAATATTGGAGGAGAAGGCTCAACCTCGCCTCGAGAGAAAGAAAACTCTGGCTCTCCTGGAATGCTAAAAACAACCCTACCAATATGGCAGTCTATTCTAGCATACTGGTTCCTCAACCAATCCATCCCTAAGACCACTTCATAATCGGCCATCGGGAACTCTATCAATCTAGCGGGGAATTCTCTACCGCTAACTACGATCCGACACGAGGAAAACACTCTATCTACTCCCACAAGTCCGTTACCAGTAAGTATATTGAGCCTTACTGATAATGACTCGGGCTCCAATCCTACCCGTGTCGCGAATCGTGCAGACATAAAAGAATGCGATGCACCAGAATCAAATAAAGCTGAAGCTGGAAAGGAGTTGACGAGAATAGTACCTGCCACTACCTCACCTGGTGCCAACTCTTCCTCCACGGTCATCATCATGGCCTGACCATGCCCTCGGGGTGCTGGTCCCCTCTGCTGAAACCCTCGTTGCCTATTCTGACTCAAGGCGTGGGCTTGCGCATACTGCTGGGGGCTCTGCTGCTGAAATGCCTGGGACTGAGGCGGCAAGGGCCTCATCAATGGATATTGCTGCTGCTGCTGGACTGGTGCTGGTCCTCTCACCGAAGAGCTAGAAAGGTTGGACGAGGATGAACCACCCATGTTCGGGCAGGATCCAACCCTATGGTCTGGTGCTCCACAAGCTAGACACAATCCCTGTGCCCTACGACATTCTGCCACCACATGGCCTGGCTTCCCACAATGAGAACAACCCACTGCGGAAGATTGCTTCTGCTTCTGCTGCTGCTGAGGGTGCGTCGGAGTGGAATGCTGAACCGACGTCACTGAGGCCGCTCGCCTCAGAGCTCCAATAGTCAAAGCCCTGACTGCCGGGGCTGGTGCTGAAGACTGATTCATCTGGCCGTGAGATCTCTTTCGACCTCCGGCCCTGTCCACAATCCTCTGGGAGGTATACTCATGCCTCAGGGCTGCTCTCAAGACTGCATCAAAAGTCTGATGCTCAAACTGCTCGACTGCCAACAAGATCTCCAAGTGAAGTCCCTGCTGGAACCGCTGGGCTCTATCATACTCGGTTGCCACCAAGGTGGGAGCAAACCGACTGAGTCTGGAAAACTCGGCCGCATATCCGTCGACCGTTCTGCCTCCTTGCTTCAGATTGGTAAACCTCGTCTGCAGATCATACCGAGCCACGACATCGAGATACTTGGTCTGGAATCTCTCTCTGAATACTGCCCAAGCAATGGGTGCTGCTAATCCAACGGCCTGCGCTGCCCACCAGCTGCGGGCAAGATCTAACAACTGCAGGCGCACAACGGCCACCTTCTCGTTCTCTGGGGTCCTGGCTGCTTCTAGAATCACTTCTGTGTCCTGAAGCCATGCATCTGCTGCGATAGCATCTTCACTACCGTCGAAGAATGGAGGGTTCAAGCGCTTGAAGCTGTTGGCAGCGCTGTTACCCTGATGACCACCCCGGGTCAAAGCATCCGTCACTGCCTGGTGCAAGGCATCTCCACGCCGGTCTTGGGAAGCTATCAAGGTCCTGACGAGTCCTACCAAAGTGCCGTCATCATGTTCTACAGGTTGAACTGGATGAACTGGTGGCTCTCCGCCAGAAGGCACGACTCTGGAGGCTACTCCGGAATGCTGGGCTTGATCTTCAGGTTGCTGCTGGTCCGCGGGAGGTGCTCCGCCTTGCTGATCGGCCGGGTCAGGTACTATGCCGCTGAAGAAGACGACATAGGAAACAATAAGGAAGGACCAGGACAGAGCAACGATACAAGCATATGATCAGGACAAGAATCCAGGGATTCAGAAGATACGAGCAGAGATCAAGGACGAATACTGATTGAGACATCTATTCGGTAAACCCTCACATATCTTGATTTACAAGACCTGCATGGGGCAGACATAGCCAGCTACGTATATGAAATGGAATCCATCTCGCTATACGGTCACGGCTGTCTAGATACATGAGGGTTTATCTACAAGCCAACAGTCTCTTAAGGTCATGAACAAGCCTAGTGTCTCAATCACAAGCAAGTAAGTAAATGTTACAAGATGTATGATCATTAAATATACAATAGTAAGGCGTCCCAAACATTACATATTCAGCTGATCATGAAGCTAGTCATTACAAAATGTTATGACTAGCAAGAGTTTAGTCATACATGATCAACCCTAGGATCTGTTAATCATGTTACAGCCCGTAGGCAGACAGTAAGTAAAGTGCAATCGAGCTAAACAGGTGCTCGTCGGCTAAACGCCTCAAAAAAATATTTTTACAATAGAGTGGGAGAGCCAAAAATAACCCACTCGTTGCCAGGATTCCTTCTAGTGTTCACCATCTGGCAGGAATGTTGGTAGATCCTTGGTAGCTGCTCTGAAATCTGGCCACACAAAACCAACTGGGTCAGACCCCAGAAAGAGCAAGTGCCACAAAGGAGGCTTCACTTAAGAACTAAAACCAGCAATCAGCACAGGAATATAAATATAAATAAAATAAGGACTGGAATAAAAGGAAACATATCAGGATGATATACGACGAGATAACCATGGAACTATTCAGATAGCCAGGTTACAACCCGTAAACCAAACAATGACCGGGGTTGTAACCCTTCGTCTGAACGGAGCTTGGTTTCTCACCATTTATCGGTAAAAATAAACACAGGCATTCAAGTCGTACAACAATCTGGAACAGGATCAGGGTAAGACTAGACTGGTTAGACTTCATCCAATCATTTCACGGCCAAGCAAGAACTACGGCTTGATACTTTAACTAACTAGGGTTATCACAATCCTAGTTACTAACAAGATGCGGTGAGATTGTTCCACAGCCACAAGCCCTGCAGACCATCCAGGTTACCCAGGTCGAGAGATTAGAGTTGAATTCAGGTGGGTACATCGTCCAGGAAATGCATGTACCCTTAAGCAGTTTGAAGGGTGCAACACATGACAGTGTGCTGGAAATGTGCCCTACTCGACGGCAGGCTACAGATCCCAAGCGCGCCCAGGTAACGGGATTGCCTGTAGCTGGAAAATCTCTTCATGACTAATATATTAATCTAGTTGTTAACCTTAGTTCATTTTAGTAGGTACTCCTGACCGTGGTACTCAGGAGTCCCCTCCTAGACATGATGCAAGACAGGACTGGATTATTTGTACAAGCAAAATCACCCACGGTGTCCAGGATTAATTATACAGGTCATGCTATGTCAGGTAGCCATCGCAACAGCTATTTGAGATAATCATGTCAGGTTATCATGCCAAGTGTACTTGTCAGGAGTGCGCTACGACGGGCCACTATCAGGTCATGTCAGGTCATTATGTCAGGAGTGCACCACTACGGGTCACTATCGTGTCATGCTCAGGTATCATTCCAAACATATTAAACAATCCATGATTATCAAGTTCATGACAAAAGGCGTAAGGATATAAAATGGACGCTAAATATATAATAAAATATCAATATACAGGGCTATAGAAGATCAAGGGTAATCAGGCTACCCTCAAGCCAGGCTACGCTCAGGCTAGCGTACGCTCAGGTCTGCGTACCAAAGGATCCATACACTTCCAATGGAAAGCGTATGCAAGGGTCAGCGTACACAAGGGCACGCTCAAGCTACAGGTCAGCGTACGCTCAAGCTAGCGTACGCTCAAGACTGCGTACGCTCGAGCTAGCGTACGAAAGGAGCCAGCGTACGCCTAGCGTACCAAGGCACGCGTACGCTCAAGCTAGCGTATGCTCAAGACACGCTGCCAACAGGCAGCGTATCAAGGTGAGCGTACGCTCACTAAAGAGCAGCGTACGAAGGCATGCGTACGCTCGCTAAAGAGCAGCGTACGAAGGCTAGCGTACGCTCGCTAAAGAGCAGCGTACGACTCAGCGGCCTAAGCTAAAAAGCTAGCTCACTGCTCACTGTCTTCTCCAAATGGCAAGAACAGCAAGAACTCTAAAGTTGAATCTAAGCTTCAATTGTCCAAATCTTGGTCAAAACAAGTCCGAATCCAACTTTCCAAAGGTCAAAATTGGGTAGAATGAAATTCTCTAAAATATGGAACCATCAAAACTTGAAATCAAGCAAGTTTAATAGATCAAAACACCAAAAATCCGAAAATAGCAAAACTCTAGATCTATAAGAATTAAAGCCTCAAAATGGAAAATGACAAGTTCTAATGTGGTTTAGAATCATGAGGAGAAGCTAATGAAACCATCAAAAAGGAGTTCTCTTGTGGAAGCAAGTTGCACTTGCCTATGGTTGGGGAGTTGTGGAGAGGAAGGAAGAAGAAGAAGAAATAAATAAGAGTTATGGAGGAGAGAGAAGGTTGGTGGGGAAATAAATATCATGGGTGGTGGTAGGTAGGGGGTTCACCTTGGTCCATGATGAACCAAGCATTGGGCCGGCCGAACCAAGCCAACCCAAACCGAGAGTAAACAAGCCAAGCCAAACCAAGGAGATATGCAAATACAAGATAAAATACGTATACGTATTCCAAATACGTAATACGAACAACAGGCATTACATAGAACAAGTTAGAATGGGATACAATAGTACGTACGAGATCGAAAAGATACCAGTTAAAAAGACAAGGAACAAGACAGAGGCATATGTACATTGGTAATTAATAAATCGGGAGTTTGAAATCGAGGACTTATATTCGGAGGACTTGTTGAGTAAAAAGAAGAAGGATCTACGCCAAGGATAAAAATTGAACGTATGATTTCATGGAGAAGCTGTAGAAAAGGATTGACGACAAATAATGCAAAGGGCCTGTGGATTGATAGAATATGGATACTTAGGATACGATAAGGAAATCAAGTATTTACAATTGAGGTTAAAAATATGGTTGATGATCAAGCATTTTAGGCTTATAAACATACCCAGAGAATGACCTATAGTTTAGGGTATACATAAATGTTCATGTTAGTATGGAAGATTTTAAAGGATGTATGACGTAGTTTATGATAGAAGGACTTTGTTGAACCTGAACCAAAAAGATTGTAAAGAGAAACAGGACAGATGATTACAAGGGTTGTCACGCCCCAGAACCAGAATACTGGCAAGTAGGGACGGATCAGGCCAGCTACGTATACCAAAGTACTCCAGTACTCCAAAATAACGTATAAGCTGTATAGATGGGGGTTACTACTACAAGCCAACAGTCGATCCTAGGTCAAGCAATCCTAGGTATCTCAATCACAGATAGTAAATAATGTACAAGAAGTAAGATCAACTGGAATATAAAATAGTAAAGCGTCCCAAACTATCATATATTAATGATCATGAAGCTAGTAAATCAGAGTGAAGACTAGCAAGAGTAATAGTCATACATGATAAGCTCTATCTATAGTCTAGAATACGCAAATCATGTTCTGGCCCGTAGGCTAAATGTCAAGTCCAAAACACGAGCTAAACACGTGCTCGGAGGCTAAACGCCACAAAAGAATAATGTACATAACTAGTGGGAGAATGAAATAGAAAACCCACTAAGGTACTCTGGTGCTCTGGATAATCAGCAACGAGTAGAAGGTACGGAAGATCCTCCGGGCTTCTCTATCTGATCTGGCCAAACAAAACCAGTGTGGTCAGACCTCCAATAGCAAGTACCACAAAGGAAGCCAAACTATGAACTAAAACCAGCATGCAAATCATAGCAAGGGATAGAGAGAGAGATAAGTAAGTACTAATCGAGACTCGTGCACTACCAATGCACTTATCCCGAGAATAGAAGGACAATAAGTAAAGCAACATGTAGCATAAAGTAAAGGACATGTGACGTAATGTAAACTGTGTACATGTAAGGAAAAGAAAGCATGTGAACATGAAAGATAAACTAGACATGTGAGCATGTTAAGTATCCGGGACATGTGAGAATGTTAGGTAACTGGAATATGTAAGATAACTGGAACATGAGAGCATGTTAGTAACTGGAACATGTGAGTATGTTATGTAACTGGAGCATGTGAGCATGTTATGTAACTGGAGCATGTGAGCATATGGTGAAGTCGAGCATGTAGTAGGAAGAATAGCATGTAAGGAATGACATGAAGCTAAGTACTACAATAAGATAAATTGGAGCAAGACTAGACTAGACAAGAATGGACTCCATCCATCAATCACGGCCAAGCAATGATTACGGCTTGATACTTTAGCTAAGTAGGGTTGTCACAATCCTAATTACTAACAAATGCAAGTATGTGAATTCCAAGTCCAGCACCTGCCTGCTACTACCTGAATGGTCCAAGCCAAAAAGAAAATAAGTATAGCAGACACACTGCAGTAAGATACATGTGTCCTAAAGAGGTGTCCCACTCGATGGTGTGCTGGAAGAGTGCTCATCATGACAGATAGCTCCAAATCCCAAGGATATATATATATATATATAATGCCAAGACCAAAGGGGGCAACAGGTAACTGAAAAATTCTCAATGATCTAAGTAATCAAGCTACTTGTTTAGTCCTTAACATTTTCTTGTTGGATTCCGGGTGTGGCATTCCGCAGAATCCATCCTAGACATGAGACATGCAAGACTGGACAAGACAAGCAAGATTGTGCACTACAACAAGCCACAACAAGACATGACAATATCAAGACAAGAGTGCGCTACGACGAGCCACTATCAAGGAGCAAGACATGTACTGGAATCAAGGGTGCGCCATGACAGGCCACTATCATATAAGCAAGAAAAAGACATGTTCAAAAGTGCACCACGACGGGTCACTATCAAGTAGGCAAGAAGGCATGGCAACAATTATCATAGCTTGTAAGAAAGAATCTATCAAAAGACATATCATAGCATATGGAGAAGAATAATCAAGGCTAAGTACATTTCATAAAATGGTTGAACATGTGCTAGTATCAAGTCTATATAGGGTGTACAATCATTATCTAACTGAGCAAGATCATCGTATCATGTTAAGAAATCATTACAATCGAAGAAAATATCAAAAACGGACAAAAACGGGCATAAACGGGCAAAAACTGACTAAAACAGCATAAAACGGCATACCGGCGGTATATTGCGGCATACCGGCGGTATACCAGCCTAAAGACAGAAAGTTTCTGGTGCAAAAAAATGGCATACCGGCGGTATACTGCGGCATACCGGTGGTATACCGTTTTTCCAAACAGCAACAAAATCCATATTTTTGCCAAAACTTGTTTCGGCCATAACAACTTCGTTTTAAATCGAAATTCGGATTTTCAAAAGTCAAAATTACATAGAATTGAATTTCCTACAACATGGAACTATTAGATTTCACAAATTCAAAGATTTGATAGATCAATATCTCAAAATACTCCAAAACAGAGGTTCTCGGGACACCGAAACGAGTTCCGATTGCCACCAAACTCAAAATTCATGATATACAAACTAGGTGAGGGCCTCATATATATATATATATATGTGACCAAGATCCATGATGGTAACACTATTATCACTCTTGATACCAAGTTTTCTACTAGGTCCATATTAGATTTTAACAGAAAATCAAAACCTTGCTTAAACAAAATTTGGAAACATGCATATATAAGAGAATCATAAAGAAAACATATTTAACAAAATGAGTTTGGGAAAATTTTGAGCATTTAATACCAAAAAAAACAAAAATGACAACAAAATAATATGGTTCATGGATTTGGCAAGATGTACTTGCCTAGGTTAAGCTCCAAGCCTAATCTTCTACTCCTCCTCTTAGGGGGTTAGATACCACACCCAAGGCCTCAAGGCCAAGCTTTTGGCAAGCTCCAAGGGGGAGAGAAGAGAAGAAGAAATGAAGAGATAGTGAAGAGAATGAAAAGAGAGAGGAGAAAGAAAGTGAAATGGTATATATAGAAGGGGGAATTAATCTTAGCCGTCGGATGGTGATCCATGTCAAAATCTAAGTCAATCCTAACCATTGAAACAAAACCAAATATCCAATGGGTAATAGGGTGCATCTACACTATTCACAAAAATATCTAAATACTATTCATCAAAATATCGGAAATACTATTCATGAAAATATCTGAAATCGAAAATATCTAAAATGTGGAAAATCTGTCTGGACGGTATACCGTCGGTATACACCGGTATACTGGCGGCATGCCGGCCAAGGAAAATTCTATAAGTTAGGAAAAAATTTAAAGCATTATAAAAACCAAAAAAATATAAAATACACTATAAAATACGTATCCGTATATAAATACCGATACTGTGAGACGAGTCTCACAAGGGTAGCAGATTGAGTATCGTAGCCAGAGCAGCTACATGTTATAGTTTGACCTATTGGATGATTTTTAATTTCGAGAATGAAATTTTTGTAAGGTAGGTAGGATGTAAGCCTCCTGAATTTTAGGGTTTATTTTAAATTTTCTGAATGAATTATTTTTAATAAATATTTTATTATTTAATTGTTTTGATCATTAATGTTCCTTTCCATGACTTTGACTTCTGGAGCGTCAGGGATGCCAATCTCTGTAAACTCTCTTCACGAGTTTTGTAGTAGACCAGGTTATCTTCGTTTTGATATATCATGTCCCACTTAAACTCGTTCCCTTGTGCTCTTTTTGTATCGCACAACTTTGGGTCAACTAAGACCAATTAATCGTTGAATAATTATTCCCACTTTTATCTTTGATCATCGTTTGCACGTTACCATGACTTTTAATTTAGGAGCACCAGACCAGTCATTTTCTCAGAACCAACTTCTCATGAATGATCTACTCGAGACGCTCTTCACCCAAGACCTTCGTGTCCCACTCAGACACTCCATTTTGTGCTTCATATCCTTCGCACAACTTTCGGGTCAATTTGGGCCGATTTATTTTCTACCGTAAAACCTGATTTAATTTCCAATTTAATTTTGGGACCCGACATCGATCCAATCTGTTCGACCCGATATATGGCTCTGGTCTGTTTTGAGCCTACTGTGCGCGTGCCACTTGCGTGCCACGAAATCGATCTCCCTTGTGCTTCCATTTTATTCATGATTTTAAATGGTTTAAAATTTGTTATTTAATTAAATCTTGGTCCCGAACCTGTCCGATCTTAGCCCAGTACCCGACCCAATTGGGTGTAGGCCCTACATGGCTACCCATACCCCCACTACTATATTTGCACTCTTCCTACACAAAAATACCCCTCTTTATATGTATAAATACCTATTCTCTCTCTCTCCTTCTACTAATATATATGTATATGATATATATATACATATGTGAATATATCTCTCATTCTCTCTCTACCTAAATAAATATCCTACATTCTCACTCTCCTCTCCCCATGGCAGCCGACTCCCCCCCCCCCCCCTCTCTCTCTAAAATATCTTTTTCTTTCTCTCCCTCCCTCTAAATATCTCTCTATCTCTTTATATATATATATATATATATATATATATATATATATATATATATATATATATATATATATATATAACTCTCTCTCTCTCTACTTACACACACACACCTCACTCCCCATCACAGCCATCACAACACCCCCCCCGCCCACCAATGTGACGGACCTCATCCTCTCTATATTCTCATTCTCTCTCTCTACTAGTCTCACCCTCTCTAATTATATATTTACACTCACACACTAATACAAATCTCTCTCTCCTTCTCTCCTTACACAACACACACAACAGCACCACCACAGCAGCCATGCACCACCAGCCTTTATTTTAGTCGACAACCTGAACTTCCATTCTCTCCTCCTCCTCCATGCCGAGCCCAGCTCCCTGGCCGAGCGCCACCACAGCAGCCATGCACCACCATCATCATCTTTCTTCTCCTCCTCTTCCATCATCTTCATCTCCATCACCATGAATCAACTCCACCACCTCCACCATTCAACCGCCACCACCGCGTGCCTGACCGTCGCCTAGGCCGCCGCACCTTCGCCGTGCCCGGCCAGGCCGGCCCTGCACACAGCAGCTGCGGCGAGTAGCAGCGCGCACGTGCGTGCGTACGCGAGCCGCCGTCGTGCGTCGTCGCGCCATCGCACGGCCACCGTGGCCGATCCCCCACCGGCTGGACGAGTTCCGATGACCCCCCTGAGTGCGCCACCATCTTCCCCAACGCGCCGAATAGGCTATTCGTGCGTTTTGAACGAAATCCCGTCGTGACGCGCGAGTTTTGAACTCGGAAATGGCGTCCCGTCGCAGCAACTTCGTGCACATTTTTCGAGAGATCCGACCGTTGGATCGGCAAACTCTTTGCTCCGTCGCAATCTCGGTATATATCTCTTCACTTTCTTCAAGTTTCGTCAGTTAATTTCGTCGTTTGACACCTCAAAACTGGCCACCAAGTTGACACTTTAAATTGTACTATTTTTGGACAGTTTTGTGGAGCCGACTTTGTCAGCTCGTAACTCCGCCGTCGCAGCTCCGGTGGCGCGCTACTAGTTCATGTGCGCAGTTGGTATAACCCTCTTCCTTTCCCTTAAGTTTCGTTTGATTGTAAGCACGTTTGGTTGGTCAAATTCGACGCCAAAGTTGGCCGTCCGAATTCTTTAATTTGCACTTGTTAAATTCCATTTTTGAACCCGGGACTCCGGATTCAATTTCTGACACCTCCAGTAGACTCATGGCGTCGTTATGACACATTTTTATATAAAGTTTGTTAGATTTGGAGAACGTGGGCCATGTCACGTATTTCGGTACAAAGCGGGTCCCACATTCTGAGTCAACGTGTCACTTTGAGATCGGCTCATCGAAATCCAATTTCGGATATACCGTTGAGTTTGTATCGTCATTCTGGACTCGTTGACATATAATTTGCTGAGTTTTGAAGACATTTGCTCTGACACGCATTTTCGTGCAAACCGGATTCCAAATGTCCGCGTCAACGTGTCATTTTGAGATCGGCACATCGAAATTCTATTTCGGACATACCGTTGGGTTCGTATCATCATTCTGGATTCGTGGACATATAATTTGCTAGATTTTGTAGACTTCTATTCAGACACGTTTTTCGGTACAAAGTGTGTCCAACGGCGGATATCATTTTAACCTGAAATTACTATTTTGCTCCTGTGTCTAAATTGGACTTATGGGTAGGCTATCCTAGCAATTTGACCGTTCTGGACACGTTGGTGATATTTATTTTATCATCCGACAACATATGTAGATTTTGCTTATGTATCATCCTTAATTTGTAATTAATTATTTTTTTAGAAATTGTTACTTACTGTTTTTGAATTTTTATATATATTTTAATTGCTGTAAAAATCTGGAAAAAATTGTATTCAAGTACTATGTTAATTTAGCTAATTTAATATAATTTTTTCAGTATTTAATAAATACTTTTGGTATTTTATAAAAATAGGAAAACAGAACTCATTTTCAGGATATATGTGTTTGCTGATTTTTAATAAATATCTATGAGGGTTTATAAATTCCAGAAAAATTAGTATAAATTTCTATAATTAACAAGGATCATTTTGGTACTTTATTTTATGTATAATTGAGCTTTTTGTCTATCTCAAAAATTGTTGGAACTCAGTGTACAGTCTGATTTATTTATAGAGTAGTTACGACTTGCAATGTTTTGTGTTGTTTTGAGTTATTATAGTATTGGACCTCATCCTACACTAGTGTAAAGGCCCTAAAAAAATTAGTTTGGATATAGTGGCACTCCACATTAGACTTTTATGTTAGGTCCCCACTTGGCTAGTATCCAGTCAGGAGTCGTATCACACCACTAGTGTAATCTTGAACATAACTTAGAGGCTGGGTTTGTATATCATTATTGACAGGACACCGGACATCTATATTTTCGTACTAGTATTCATGTTTTGCTCGAGGCAAATACATCTGCAAACTCATTTACTGTCTTTTAATGCTATAACATGTATTAATCCTGTTAAAATACTGATCCTTGAGGTAGCCAGTTAAATCTTCACATGTTGTATTACTTTCAGTACCTGCCATGCTTAAGACAGTTCTTATATCTTCACATGCTTCTTACTGGTTCTCAGTACATGTTTTACTATACTTTATACTGCTATCAGTACCTACCGTGCTTTATACCGATCTCAGTAGCTCTTACATGTTAGAACCTGGGTTATGGAAAAACTGATAGTTGAGTACGTGATCATGCCCCCACGCTGCGACCTTGAGCCGTGTAAGGACGAAATTATGCATGTAGACCTTGCCATAGGCCAATAACCCGCGACACTTGTACGTGTGTACATTTAGGCATGTACGGAAGTGCATATTGTTCTTACCGGGTGTCACAGCACCTACAGCACCTATTGACCGATCACGTACCTGCTCCAGTTTTAAATATTAGATATACATGTGTTGCCTTGACAAATGTATTTTACCGTGATTCCAGTCATACCATGATTCCAGATATGCCATGTTCTTTATGTTACTATGATACTGTGATCCCAGTTGTACCATGAGGCCATGTTTCCAGTATTTCCTGTTTTATAGACTTATCACACCATATTTCTTGTTGTACATCTCTTTCATTATATATTCATTACTTTAGTTGTAGAAGTTGTACTTACTCCCGTCCTGACAGGATAACGTTGTAGGTTCACTTTTCGAGGAGGAAATGCTATGTGTTACATATTATGGCACTGATTTTGAGGACCTGGCCTTAGCTCCAGAATAGGCTCCAGCGGGGAACCTTGTTTAGATATTTTTCATTTGTTTTGAGACTTAGACTTTGTTTTGAACTTATATTTGGATACTGGACTTTGTCTCCAGCTAGATACTTTGGAAGTGTATTATTAAGTCTGTACTTGTTTACTTTCGCTTATAGATGCTGTGTTGTGATGAACCTCTAAATGTGATATTAGAACTGTTAGCAGCTTAGTATCCTTTATTTTCTCCAGCTTAGATACTTTGGAAGTGTATTATCAAGGCAAGTCAAAGCAAGTCAAGGGTTGACTTACAGTTAACTTTTGGTCAACTGGTCAACTCTGGTCAACTCTAGGTCAAACTAGGTCAAATGTTGACTCTACTTCGACATTCAGTCAAAGCAGTCAACCATGGTCAAACAGGATCAAGGCTAGTCTCTATAAATATCTACAGGGTCAACACATCAGTTTCAGTGATTGTAAAATTACTGGAATCGATGGATCTCAAAATACAAACAAAAGAGAAAGATTATAATAATAATATGGTGAAAACCTACAGATGTTGTCGGATGGTGAAACCAACATCATCAACGTATCCAGAATGGTCAAATCAGCTAGGATAGCCTATCCATATGTCACCCCCAGTTCTCGAATTGGGGGTATTTTTTTCATTTTCCAAGTTTTATAATTTTTGAGAATTTTATTTGATTTTATAGGATTTTTAGGGATTTAGTTGTTTGAGTTTGAATTTTATCCAATTTGGACTTAAGTTGGAGACCCAGGTAGTCTGGACACTAGCGGGACCCACATACTAGCTTGTAGGGGTGAGCATTATTCGGTTTTGGACCGAAAACCGAACCGAACCGAACCGAATAAGAGATTCGGTAAGGTTTCAAAAATATTCGGTTCGGTTTCGGTTTTCAAAATACAATAATTTCTTATTCGGTTTCGGTTTTAGGTTTCGGTCCAAACCGAAAACCGAATAAGAATTATACAAATATGTAAATATTCTCAATTTAAGAAAATGTATATTTTGAAAATATTAATTCTATGTATGTGTTTTCAATTCTAATATTGATAATTTAACAACTAGTCCAACTTTGTGCATAATTTCGAAATTCAACAAATTTGTGTATCAAAATTATAATTTTTAGTATAATTTAACCACGATTCCAACATTGGGTCCGACCCATTAATTCGAACCGAACAAACCGAATAAACCAAATTTATTATTCGGTTCGGTTCGGTTTCGGTTTTAGCTAATTCGGTTCGGTTTCGGTTTTGCATTTTTAGAATTTTGGTTTATTCGGTTTTGGCTAATTCGGTTCGGTTTAAACCGAATAAACCGAACGCTCACCCCTACTAGCTGGGCTTGGCCCACATGTCATCCTAACTAGGCTAGAAACCATAAACCATACTCCCATGGCTTAACTAGTCATTTAGAGGCTTAATTAGTCCTTTTGAAGTTAAACCAAACCAAACCGAACCAAACCAAATCCAAACCAAACCAAACCAAGTCTATTGGGTGTGGAGGCCTAATGGGTCTCCACCCAAACCCATTTGGGACCCCCCATGGCCGGCCACCTATAGGCCATCCCCCCCCCCCCCCCTCTTTTTACTTCACTCTAAAGTCATCTCCCTCTCTCTCTCACTCTCCATTTCATTTTTTTTTTGAGCTCCTTCTTCTTCAAGAGATCAACAATTAGGTATGCTCATTAAACCCCGATAAATCTCTCATCTTCATTTATTCCTTCACAATAAATTTAGAGGAGACCATTCTCTACAAGTTGAACATAGCTTTTATAGGTTTCCCTAAAACCTAGTTTAAGGATTAATTATGGGTTTTTCCCTTTTTAAAAGAGGTATATATATATATATATATATATATATATATATATATATGTAATTGTGTGTGTGTGTGTAGAAGAGAGTGGTGGTGGTGGTGGTGGTGTCATGAGAGTGTGTGTTTAAGTGTGTGTGTGTTGGAGGATGGGATTAGTAAAGGGAGTAGTGTATTTATAGTGGGTTTTATATATATATATATATATATATATATATATATATATATATATATATATATATATATATATATATATATATATATATATATATATAGCTAGATAGTTAGATATATATATATAGATATATATATATATGTATGTATATATATAGATAGATAGCTAGATAATTAGATAGATAAATAGATATATATATATATAGAGAGAGAGAGAAGGGAAGAAGTAGAAGAAGTAGGAGAAGAAGAAGGGAAATAAGAAGAGCAGCAGCAGCAGTAGACTGCAGTAGCAGCAGCAGCAATTAGCAGTAGCAGCAGCAGCAGCTTAAGCAGTAGCAGCAGCAGTTAGCAGTAGCACCAGCAGCAGCTTAAGCAATAGCAGCAGCAGCAGTTAGCAACAACAGTAGGAGGAGGAGAAGAATAAGGAGAAGGGAAGGATAAGGAGGAGGAGAAGAATAAGGATAAGGAGGAGGAGAAGAATAAGGAGAAGGGAAGGAAAAGAAAGAATAAGGAGAAGGGAAGGAAAAATGAGAAAGAGAAGGGAAGGAAAAATGAGAAGGAGAAGGAGAAGGAGAAGGAAAAGAAGAGTGGTAGTAGTAGGAGTTGTAATGGTGATAGTAGTGGTGTTAGTAGTAGTGTAGGATTTTGGAATTTACCCGAATCCTAGAGAATGAGGTATCTAGGATACCAATTTGGTATCGAAATACTAGAGTTACTAGGATACGGGGTAGGAAATATAGGAAATCAAATCGGGGTGAGAGGGAATGGGTTTTGGATATGGTTAGAGACTAGGTTTGGGTTTACCTTGGTATTGGTCAAGGTAATTGACCAAACACTAGGGTACGCCCTAACATGGGTTAGATGGGTTAGGATCGGCCGTGGAGCGGTTGCTAATGTCTAGATACGGTAGTATCTAGCTACCCTAGGAAGCACGGGTCGAAATACCAAGCGTAGGTAGGCTAACTTGGTATTGGGCTAGGTTAGGAATTTACTTTTGTAAAGGATAAATTTAAGGTATTGGCCTACGGCCAAGATATGGATTTCGGAGTTCAAGATGGACTTGGATATGGGTTGTAAGGGTTGGTAATGGTTAGAAATAGTCGCCTAGACCTAGTCTTGACCTTGGTTGACCACGGTTGACTTTTTAGACCAAAAGTCAACCATAGGTCAACACTTTATCCAATTTAGTCCCAAATTCCATTAGAGTTGAACAGTTGACCAAAAGTCAATCGTTAGTCACCATTGACCTAAAGTTGACCTAGAGTTGACCTAGGGTTGACCAGAGTTGACCAAAAGTCAACTGTTGACTTAAATTGACCTAGTTTAATTTCGTTTGACTTGCATTGACCCAGTTTGACCTGGTTAGGCCTAATATGACTTAGGTTGACCCTGTACAATCTAGTTTGACGTGTCTTGAACTAGAATGACTTAATAGGATTTAAATTTGATTTGACTTTACTTCCTAAACATAGTATTGATACGTCTTGTTATCTATAGGTCCTCGAGGCACTGTATTGGATCCAGTTGACATATTATATCTTATCATAGGCGAGTACATTCTCTGATAACCTTTTTTCAATTTATGATAACTGTTATGATTCATGTACTTAGTGTAGATATACTTATTCCTGAAACATGGTTCTGACGAATTGGTGTTCCTGGATCTCGACGAGAAATGTTACTCCTTGTTAGCTTGGGATGTATTGTACAAGCTCCCTTGTAGCTCTTGCACAATATATGGTCACCGATTCTAGAGAAGATTTGCTCCCTTCTCATAGAATCCCGTGCAGTGACGTGTCCTGTTTGGATCCATTCTACCAGTTGGGGTTGGGGGAGTAGTAACGTATGCCTGTGATCAAATCCATCCCGCATTCCCGAACAATGTTAGTCATATACCGCACTTATGACTAGCCAGGCCAGTTACTTACAGGTGCCCAAGCCGATCACAAGTTGAAACTGCTACTCACACACATTGGATAGATGGCTTACCCTGATTTGTGTACATACCATGATCAGTTCTACTTTCCTGTTCTTGCTCTAGCTCTACAGCTTACCATGCCATGATACATACATGTACACTCCATGATTTTATTGTATATGCTCTATTTACAGTCTTATGGCTTTTATCCTATCTTGAGATCTGTTATGAGATTTATGTACTCGTTCCATCCTGACCGGATATGTTGACAATGTTTACAGATGCAGAGAAGGACTATTACTTCACTTACTACGACCCACCGGACGTAGTAGGCTTAGAGACTGATGCCCTAGATCAGCAGGGTGCAGTACCGCACGGCGAGATACCACCTATTCTGTAGATAGAGTAGATTTTTGTACTGGACCTTGTCTCCAGTTACTTGTGGGACTGTTATTATTTTGTTTAGTATTAGAGACTTTGGGCTTGGACTTGTATATTCTTTGTGTTTGGACTTGACATGTTATATTTTCTATTGTCATATTGTCTTTATCATTCAGTATTTACTTTATCATCTTAGAGTTGTGATTGAGTACTTATATATTATCATTGCTTGTCCTCCGTTCGGAGTTGACCATATTCTCGACAGGTTTTGATATTATATAAACTGTTGTTAGAGTAGTAAACCTACAGCATTTTACGCCATTTTTATGGTGAGGGCTGGGCATTGTTACGCACACGTGCCCCTAACAGCGGGGGCGGGTCGTGACACCATAAGTCCAATTTGGACACAGGGGCAAAAAGGTAATTTCGGATCAAAACGGTGTCCGTGTCGGACCCGCTTTGCACCGAAAAACGTACAAGAATACTAGTCTACCAAACCTAACAAATTATATGTCCACGAATCTAGAATGACGATACGAACCCAACGGTATATCCAGAATTGGATTCCGTTGACCCGATCTCAAATTGGTCCGTTGACCAGGACATTGAAATTTCGATTTGCACGAAAAAGCGTGTCGGAGCCAATGTCCTCAAAACTCAGCAAAGTATATGTCAACGAGTCCAGAATAACGATACGAACTCAATGGTATGTCCAGAATTGGATTCCGATGAGCCGATCTCAAAATGATTCGTTGACCCGGATATTGGTATTCGACTTGCACCGAAATGCGTGCTAGAACCAATGTCTACTAAAACCTAGCAAATTATATGTCAAAGAGTCCATACAGATGATACAAACTCAACGGTATATCCGGAATTGGATTCCGATGAGCCGGCGTCAAAAAGTCCCGTTGACCCGGACTGTGGGGCCCGTTTTGTACCGAAATGCGTGGCAGGGCTCACGTCCTCCAAATCTAACAAACTTTATATGAAAACGTGCCAGAACGACGCCACGAGTCTACTGGTGGTGTCAAAAATTGAATCTGGAGTTCCGAGTTCAAAAATAAAATTTTACAACTTGGAAATTACGAATTCGGACGGCCAACTTTGGCGTCGAATTCAACTAATCAAACGTGCTCACAATGAAACAAAACTTAAGGGGTAGGAAGAGGGTTATACCAGCTTCGCATAGGAACCGGTAGCACGCCAGACGAAGCTGCGACAACGGAGTTACGAGCCGACGAAGTTGGCTCCACAAAACTGTCCAAAAATAACACAATTTAAACGGTCAACTTGGTGGCCGATTTTGATGTATCAAACGACGAAATTAACGGACGAAAATTGAGAGAAGTGAAGAGATATATATCGAGATTGAGATGGAGTAAAGAAATCGCAGATCCAATTTTGAATTTTCCGAAAAATGCGTGCGAAGTTGCTGCGATGAGGCGCACATTCTGAATTCCGTCCGCGCGCAGCGTCGACGGGATTCATTGCAAAACGTACGAATCGACTATACGGCACGTCGAGAAAGAGGGCAGTGGCCATGGAGCCTGCCCAGGGGTTCGCCGGAGGGGGTACGGCCGGCCAAGGGAGCCGACTACGACAGTGGCACGCGGTGGTGCGCGGTAGGGCGCGGCCACCGGCGCGACGAAGCACTGCAGCTGCTGCTGCTGCTACTTGCTGCGACTGCTGTTTGCTGCTGCTGCAGCGCGCGACCAGGGAGGCGGCGGCACGGTGCGGCACGGCGGCGGCCCAGCGGAGCACGGCGGCAGTCGTGGAGCTCGAGGGGTGGCGTGTGGTGGTGATGAGGTGGTGATGTTGTAGTGGTGTTCGGTGGTGGTTGAAGTGGTGGTGATGGTTGAAGTGGCGGTGGTGGAGGAGGCTCGGGATGGAGGAGCTGGTGGCGGCACCGACGGGATGCCCGTACGGTGGGGCGGCGACAGTGGGGTACCCGCACAGTGGGGCGGCGACGGTGGGGTGCCCACACGGTGGGAAGGAGGAGGAGAAGAAAAGAAAAGAAAAGGAATGGTGGTGGTGGTTTGATGGTGAGGGTGGTGGTGTTGGTGGTTTGTGGAGGTGGTGATGAAAAAAATGAAGAAGAAGAAGAAGGAAATGAAGAAGGCGAAGAAAAAATATTAATGAAGAAGAAGATGGGGGTGTGGTCGTTCACGTACAGGAGAGGGGTGGGGAGGTGAGTTGAGTGTGTAGCTAAGGAGAGAGAGAGATATATAGTATATATTATGTGTGTATAATATATAAAGAGGGAGAAAGAGTGTGAGAGATATTAATGAGATGGAGAGAGAGAGAGAGAGAGAGAAAGAGAAAGTAGGAGAGAGGGGTGTTCGGCCACATGGGGAGGGGTTTGCTGGTGTGAAGAGAGAGTGAGGGTGATGGGTGAGAGAGAAAGTGATATATTATATATGTATGTATATATTATATGTATATATATGTGTATATATATACAAATGAGAGAATTATATATTTATACATAAAGAGAGATATTTAGAGTAGAGAAAAAATATCAGTGGGGTATATGGGCAGTCATGATGGAGGGTAACATGGAGCTGGGTTGGGTTCAGTGGAGTCGGATTGGGCCAAAATGGGCTAGGTGCAATAAATAAATAATTTTTAGGTATTTATAATCATGGATAAATAAGTAGCATATGGGGACTCAAATAAATGGGACAGAAGTATCATGCGGGTAGTAGGCTTCGTGTGGGCCATGTCCATGTTTGGGGTTGACAGGTTTGGGTCGATGTCGGGTCCCAAAATTAAATTGGAAGTCAGGTCACAATTCACGGTGGATAATTAATTGGCCTAAATTGACCCAAAAGTTGTGCGAAGAAAATGAAGCACAAGATGGTGTGTCTGAGTGGGACACGAAGGTCATGGACGAAGAGTGTCTCGAGTAGATCATACATGACAAGTTAGTTTCGAGAAAATGACTAGTCTGGTGCTCCTAAATTAAAAGTCATAATAACGTGCTTATGAGGATCAAGGAAAAGAGTGGGAAATCAATTAATAATTAAATGGTCTAAATTGACCCGAACTTGCGCGAAGCAAAAAGAGTACAAGGGAGCAAGTTCGTGTGGGACACGATATATCAACATGAAGATAATCTCGTCTACTACAAACTTCAAGAAGAAAGTTTCCAGAGACTGGCATACCTGATGCTCTAGAAATCCAAGTCACGGTAAAGAGCATTTAATCAAATAATAATATCTATTACAAATAATTGAATTATAAAATTAAAAAAAATAAGCCCTAAATTCAGGGGCTTACAATCCTACCCACCTTATAAAAATTTCGTCCTCGAAATTAAAATTATCCAATAGGTCAAGCTAAAATATGCAACTGCTATGGCTACAGTACTCAATCTGCTACCTTTGTGATCGCCTATGCTGTTTCTCTCTACAATCATTTGGTTCAGGTTCAACAAGCTTCTTCCATAAAAACTATGTCATTTTATCCCTTAGAATCTTCATATCAATAAGAACCTTTACGTATATTCTAAAATATAGGTCATCCCCGAGATACTATATATCAGCAATACTTGGCCATCAACCAAAATTCCAATCTCAATAGATTTGTTTATTTTCTTATCCCATCCTAAGTATCTTTATCCTATTAATCACAAGCTCCATGAAATTACACATTCAAAAAATATTCTTGGCATTGAGCCTTCTCTCTTTTACTCAAGAACTCCTGAATAAAAACCCTCAAATTTAAACTCTTAATTCATTTACCAAATTATTTATACCTATGTCCATGTTTTGTTTCTGCTATCTTTCGATCTTGCACGCAATGTTATCTCCTTCCATTTCATTCCATATATCGATCTATCCTCCAATCATAAGTAAATGGTTTGTAGATAACCAATAATCACTTGGTCATCAAAGTCTTACAATGTTCAACCCTCGAATCTAAGCACAAGATTCTAATCCTTAATCCATAGTCATAAATATAATATTTCTTACTCCTTCTTAGATACCTTAAAATCAATCTATACTATCAAACTAATCATTCTTAATAAGTCCACTATAGTCAGTCACTCATATATGTCCTATAAGCTTAACCCAATGAATCCCCAAGAAATATGCTCATCACAATCACACATAATAACATATTATAGTTACACTACAGAATCTGTTAACAAGGTTTGGCTATTCGATCATCAAAAATAAAAGGTAACAATGGCCTAAGACTGGGTCTAGCAATCCATATCAATATTCAGACAAGGTAAGGGTCAAGCAAGACAGAAAAGATTGTCGAAATATTTTCTAGAATAGTACGAGGCCAAACGAGATGCATAGGACGTAGTCAAAGTAAAACTCAAGAACCATATACCTCCGAAATTATGTCACATGAAGTTACTATCGTGCTAGTGTGCATCTTAGTGTGCATCTGGCTGCGATTAACTTCCTTATTCCATAATGCGACGGATGGCTGCAGTGCACAGCTGCCACGCCAGATAATATAAGTTCTTGAACTTAACTTGGCCAAATCTGTGAAATATTTCCAAACAATTTTTGTAAAATAAAAGAGAAGATGTTAGTCAAAATGCTTAGGGAGTGGTCCAAGTAGAATTCGAGAAACATATTTAACCATGATGTCGTTATCCGAAGTCATGCCTCGCCAGTATTTCTCTGGATACAAACTCCCGATTCCATAATACAAGGATAAATTACTTTTCTTGAATCAACTCATGAGGCACTTTCAACAATTACCAGAAAGGACAAGAAGAATTACCCAAGTGGTTAGCGAAGAAGAGTTTAGTCAAATCATAGAAAGATGGAACACAAACAATCATGTTGAGAAAATTCTAATTGTGGCTGTAGATAGACAGAGTTAACCAAGACGAAGAAGAATGATGATAAGAATTTAATCTTGCTCATCCAGTCATAACAAAGTGATCCGATTTAAAATATAATCTGATAACCATATATGTCTTCCTAAAATTATGTTGCCAGAATTTTTGCCACGCCAGTATGCATAGCTGCAATAAACGATGGAGTCTATAACTTGGATATATACCCTATAATTATGTCATCTAGATTCCTTACCACGCCAACCGGTATGGCTGCAAGGAAATCTAAATTCCATAACTAGGATAGTATATCCAACATCGGGCTCTACGTTCCTGTTGTGCTAGCTAGTATGACTGCGATAAATTCTAAACTCCATAAATAAAGTAGATATTTACCTTATCAGGATATACCTTAATTCAATCCACAAAATTTATCTCGATGCAAGATCAAAGTCAACAACGAACATCAGGAATCAAATCAACAACAAATCGAGGAAGTATAAATGGAGGTAAGCGGAAACAGATTTCGAGACAGGATTTTGAAAAAGGTTCTCAGGAGAAGTCCCAAAGGTACTATCTAGGTCAAGATTGAAAGTTATAAAATATAATCTAAATAATCTCAACCTTGATATAAGATTGGCAATTCATATTTGATTCTCAACCTAGAGGATATATAAGTTCAACTTATACCTTCCCTCTGGGATCCACAACTCATCCCAAGAAAGAATAAAGTTTGATACGGACAATATTTCAAAAATCAAGACGAATGGAAACAAGTGGGAAAAGATTTGAAAAGCTTTCGAATAAGATTTCCAGGGGTCAACTCTGGAATCTACCAAGAGTTCCTGATACGTGACTGAGTACCAAATTCCTAAAATATTCCATGACTCAACCTTAATCCTAGGGCAGGCTCGCAGTAGTACAGATAAGCTCAAGTACTACCACGACTTCGCATTAATAGCAAAGACTGACCTGCATGGGCCACCACAAAAACGTGTCACGACCCGCACCCGGATATACGGGTACGAATACATGGGCCACGCCCAGCCTACGCCGCAGTATCGACGGTAGAGCACTTTCAAGTACCCTATACTAACTACAACATCTAAAGATCTATAACTAGAAATGTACTCATGTCACATCACGAAAACTAAGAAAGATAAGACAGAAAATAATAACAATATCACTAGAACAACTAGAATCTACAAGGATCATAAGACAGGAAAATAAAGAAGGAACAACAAGACTAACTAAGGATAACTAGGATAACTACCAGGCAACTCACATAGAAGAATAGTGAGATCCACCTCAGCTAGCAACATCATGAAGTCCAATACTGAGGGCACAACTACTCCTAAAATTTTGTCAACATATCCAGTCAGGATGGAACGAGCACAAATCTCAAATAACAGTTCTAATTATACGATATTGAAAATATAGCAGTAAATAGAGAGAATATACAAGAAATCATGAAATGTACATGTGAGTATCATGGAAAGGTAAGCTGTAATCTAGAGCTAGAACAAGGTAAGTAAAACTGACCATGGCATGTACAAGAATCAAGAATCGTCTATCTAAGTGTGTGAGTACTAGCTACAACATGTGGCCGGCTTGGGTCTGCACAAGGTCATGATCTAGCCAATCATACGTGTGGTGTATGATTGGCATTCACAAGGTTCACAAGATATACAATGTGGGTATTGACCACACATCTACACTAATACTCCCCGTCCCCGACTAGTATAGTGGATCCAACCATGACACGCGATTCTCTGAGAGGGTAACTAGCCTTCGCAGGAATCGTGCCTATACAATACACAAGGAACAAGAAAGACTTGCACAAGATATACCAAGAAAAGCAAGGAATAACATCTCATGACGGGATCCAGAGAAATATCAATCAGTGTGAACAATGTGTCAAGAGAACAAGGATATCTATACTAAATACAAGAAACATAGACGATATCATAAAACAGAAATATTATCAAAGAATATACTCGCCTGCGATCTGGTGGAATATGTCAACTGAGTCCTAGAACAGTGCCTCGAAGACCTATAGGTGGAATACTGTATTAATATAAGGGTTTGAAAGTAAAATTAAGTCATACTAAGTCAAACTAGGTCAAGGCAAGTCAAAGCAAGTCAAGGGTTGACTTACAGTTGACTTTTGGTCAACTGGTCAACTCTGGTCAACTCTAGGTCAAACTAGGTCAAATATTGACTCTACTTCAACGTTCAGTCAAAGCAGTAAACCATGGTCAAACAGGGTCAAGGCTAGTCTCTATAACATCTACAGGGTCAACACATCAATTTCAGTGATTGTGAAATCACTGGAATCGATGGATCTCAAATACAAACAAAAGAGAAAAATTATAATAATAATAGGGTAAAAACCTACAGATGTTGTCGGATGGTGAAACCAACATTACCAACGTGTCCAGAATAGTCAAACCAGCTAGGATAGCCTATCCATAAGTCCAATTTGGACACAGGGGCAAAAAGATAATTTTGGGTCAAACGGTGTCCATGTCGGACCCGCTTTGCACCAAAAAACGTGTAAGAATACTAGTCTACACCAAACCTAACAAATTATATGTCCACGAATCTAGAATGACGATACGAACCCAACGGTATATCCAGAATTGGATTCCGTTGACCCGATCTCAAATTGGTCCGTTGACCAGGACATTGAAATTCTGATTGCACGGAAAAGCGTGTCAGAGCCAATGTCCTCAAAACTCAGCAAATTATATGTCAACGAGTCCAGAATGACGATATGAACTCAACGGTATGTCCAGAATTGGATTCCGATGAGCCGATCTCAAAATGATCCGTTGACCCGGATATTGTATTCAACTTGCACCGAAATACGTGCTGGAACCAATGTCCACTAAAACCTAACAAATTATATGTCAACGAGTCCAAAATGATGATACGAACTCAATGGTATATCCGAAATTGGATTCCGATGAGCCGGCGTCAAAAGTCCCGTTGACCCGGACTGTAGGGCCCGTTTTGCACCAAAATGCGTGTCAGGGCTCACGTCCTCCAAATCTAACAAACTTTATATGAAAATGTGCAAACGAACGACGTCATGAGTCTACTGGTGGTATCAGAAATTGAATCCGGAGTTCCGAGTTCAAAAATGAAATTTTACAACTTGGAAATTACGAATTCGGACGGGCAACTTTGGCGTCGAATTCAACCAATCAAACGTGCTCAAAATAAACAAAACTTAAGGGGTAGAAAGAGGGTTATACCAGCTTCGCATAGGAAATGGTAGCACGCCAGACGAGCTGCGACGACGGAGTTACGAGCCGACGAAGTTGGCTCCACAAAACTGTCCAAAAATTACATAATTTAAACGGTCAACTTGGTGGCCGATTTTTATATATCAAATGGCAAAATTAATGGAAGAAAATTGAGAGGAGTGAAGAGCTATATACCGAGATTGAGATGGCGAAGAAATCGCCGATCTAACGGTCGAATTTTTTGAAAAATGTGCACGAAGTTGCTGCGACGAGGCGCACATTCTAAATTCCGTCCGCGCGCGCGTCGATGGGATTCAGTGCAAAATGCACGAATCGACTATACGGCGGGTCGAGGAAGAGGGCAGTGGCCATGGGGCCTGCCCAGGGGTTCGTCGGAGGGGGTGCGGTCGGCCAAGGCGCCGACCACGACAGTGGCGCGCGGTGCTGCGCGGTGGGGTATGACGCGGCCATCGGCGCGGCGAAGCACTGCAGCTGCTGCTACTTGCTGCGACTGCTATTTTCTGCTGCTGCAGCGCACGGCCAGGGCAGCGACGGTGTGATACGGCGGCGGCCCAGCGGATCATAGCGGCGGTCGTGGAGCTCGGGGGGTGGTGTGGTGGTGATGAGGTGGTGATGTTGTGTGGAGTTCGGTGGTGGTTGAAGTGGTGGTGATGGTTGAAGTGGCGGTGGTGGAGGAGGCTCGGATGGAGGAGCTGGTGGCGGCACCGGCGGGGTGCCCGCACGGTGGGGCGGCGACGGCGGGGTGCCCGCGCAGTGGGGCGGCGACGGCTGGGTGCCCGCACGGTGGGAAGGAGGAGAGAAAAAAAAAGAAAGGAACGGTGGTGGTGGTTTGATGGTGAGGGTGGTGGTGGGTGGTTTGTGGAGGTGTGATGAAGAAAAAATGAAGAAGAAGAAGGAAATGAAGAAGGAGAAGAAAAAATATTAATGAAGAAGAAGATGGGGGTGTGATCGTTCACGTACAGGAGAGGGTGGAGGTGAGTTGAGTGTGTAGCTAAGGAGAGAGAGATATAGTTATATTATGTGTGTATAATATATAAAGAGGGAGAGAGATAGTAAGAGATATTAATGAGATGGAGAGAGAGAGAGAAAAAGGAAGAGAAAGTAGGAGAGAGGGTGTTCGGCCACATGGGGGTTTGCTGGTGTAAAAAGAGAGTGAGGGTGATGGGTGAGAGAGAAAGTGAGATATTATATGTATGTATATATATATATATATATGTGTATATATACAAATGAGAGAATTAGATATTTATACATAAATAGATATTTAGAGTAGAGAAAAAAATATCAGTGGGTGTATGGGCAGTCATGATGGAGGGTAACATAGAGCTGGAGTTGGATTCAGTGGAGCCGGGTTAGGCCAAAATGGACTAGGTGCAATAAATAAATTATTTTTAGGTATTTAATCATGGGTAAATAAGTAGCATATGGGAACTCAAATAAATGGGACAGAAGTGTCATGCGGGTAGTAGGCTTCATGTGGGCCATATCCATATTTGGGGTTGACAGGTTTGGGTCGATGTCGGGTCCCAAAATTAAATTGGAAGTCAGTCACAATTTACGGTGGATAATTAATTGGCCTAAATTAACCCAAAAGTTGTACGAAAAAAATGAAGCACAAGATGGTGTGTCTGAGTGGGACACGAAGGTCATGGACGAAGAGTGTCTCGAGTAGATCATACATGACAAGTTTGTTTCGAGAAAATGACTACTCTGGTGCTCCTAAATTAAAATTCATGGTAACATGCTTATGAGGATCAAGAAAAAGAGTGGAAATCAATTAATAATTAAATGGTCTAAATTGACCCGCACTTGGGCGAAGCAAAAAGAGTACAAGGGAGCAAGTTCGAGTGGGACACGATATATCAACATGAAGATAATCTCGTCTACTACAAACTTCAAGAAAAAATTTCCAGAGACTGGCATCCCTGATGCTCTAGAAATCCAAGTCACGGTAAAGAGCATTTAATCAATAATAATACTTTACAAATAATCGAATTATAAAATTGAAAAAATAAGCCCTAAATTCAGGGGCTTACAAGGCAAACCCCGCTCTTGAAGGTGAGAAAAACTAATCGGAGGAGAAGATCCGAACGCTTGCGCCATTCCTGCGTAGCATAATCAAAGGCCAACATCGACCGCCTCTTTTAGAGTGTTGGTCGATGCTTTGTGCCATCTGATGGCGTGCGCCACCTCTTTTTGAGTGTTGGCTAAACTCAATCACAAATAATGACGTCCTGCACCATTTGCCATGTCTTGAGCATGATGCGCCATCCGCTGTTACGCGTAAATCATGGGCTGACTGACTGATGCACTATCTGATTTGAGAACTGTCACTCTGTATGCGCTAACTAAGGATTTTTACACATCCCGCACCATCCATGATTGGCGCAGGGTGCTTCTTTAAGAAAACATTCTTTTCAAGATTTTAACTCTGAATTTTCTTTTGCAGTCGATCTGAGAGAAGACCCTTATGCTGAGGAATTGGCTTCTGCCTTCCGGGTGTCAGAGTATCAAAAAAACCTATCTCATGTTGACTTTCCATAATATGAAGAGCCAACTTCCAAGCGGACTGTGCTGGAGAATCAGGACTATAAAACTCTGTTGTGTTTGATAAATGGAAATCCTTTTCTGTCTGAGGACACAAAACCTTATAAGAAACTAGCCTTCCTCTTTGGAGAAGCTATAGGTACATACTCTCAGCCCAAGTCCAAGAAAGACCGTCGAGCCTTCATAAGAGGAAACACATTGGTATACCTGCCTGAGATGATAATGAATCTGTCTCTATCTCGATATGCCCTTGCCAACTATCCAAGAAAGATGTCATGGGATCTGACTCCTGCCTAAGAAGATAGAGTTGGAAGAATATGTCACAGGCGTGGGGACCACAACAGAGACATCTTCCTCTGCAATTCTGATCAGTATAGCACCCGCTTAAGGGGTCTAAGACCAAGTTGCATACCGTCTGATGACACGGCCGTGAAGCTACCCGTCAGAATACCTATCTTTGCTAATATGTATGCTGCATCTTAGGGAGAATATCCTCGTAATGCTACCATGAGACTAACTGGCTTAATGCATCCAGAGATTGTTCGCTGGAATCGTCTTTCTGTGTGGGCTTTAAAAAACTTTCGTAAGAGGTTACAGGAATTGGGACTCTACGAAGCCGTTCTGACTATCTCTTGCGGGATCCAAAATAACTCCAACATATTTTGGCTTTAAAAGAAAGATACAACAGTAGGACTGACTCCTCATGGAGAATTAGGCTTTGCTCTCCATGAAATGCAATTTCTTTCCCATATGCCAATGGAAGATAACCCTTATGAAGAGTACATACAAACGGAGGACAAGCTAGAGGCCTTGGCCAAAGTGAACCCTCGAATCGTCGCAGTTCTCGATAATTGTTGTGTCACTTTACAACCTACATGCATCTGTACAAGAGCGGTGCTACGTGCTATATATCTAAATGGTTGGTATACCTCTTCTTTGGTCATAACATAGACCCTAAAGTGCAAGATCAGTTTGAATATACGCCTCGCTTCTTTGAGCCACTTGATGCTCAAACCATTTCCTGGCTTATAGAGGAATTTGGCCGTGTTAACACAGAATTAGTTAAGCCCTGGAATGGTTACGCTGTCAATACTCCTCTGGAAAGCTATATAAAACAAACTGGCATCAATTTATCTCCAGAAGCCACCTTAGCATACTTTCTTTCTCTATGGTTACAATGGTTTGTCATCCCAGGTGCAAGTGTCGTTGACCGAATCCATCGCGGTTTGTTATTTGCAGCAGTGCGTTTGGTATTTGGCTACAAAATGGACATATTGTCCGCAATGACCAGTCGGCTGAATGCAGGACTTCGGAGTTTTACCGATGGTTTGATGGAAAAACCCAACAATCAGAAGGAATATCCACAAACCGAGATGCCATACACATATCTGTTTGGCTGGTTATTACTGCATCACCCCTCATTGATGGATCCTGGCCTCGGAATCGGGGGAGCTTTGGCAGCCAGCTTCCTCGGGATATTTTCCAAGGCCAAATGGAAGGTTATGTCTTTATTTGACTGCAGAAAGGCACTAAATAAGGGCGTAGATTGAAAATTTTTCTGTACTCCTCCTCCGCTAGGATATGAAAACTTTCTGCATCCGTGCAAGATTTAAAGTCTGTCGATTTTCGTCCTCCTCCTGAGGCTTTTAATTGGTTGAAGACAATCAGGCCCTCTCATTTGGTATACCAATTTGAGAACAATTGTTATTGGAGCCTTACTTGCCGAGTCGCTTTGCTCGTCAATTTGGCTATGACCAACTGCATGTTGGAATGCGACGACATGTCTTAAAGCCTTCGGACATTTAATTGATGGCGCTCGTGGATGGAGATATTACAGTGCAAGACATACACGGGCTCTATTCACTATGCCTCTTCTGCAATAGTTGAGGATGGTCCGCGCATATTGAGTTCATACGCGCATTTTCATACTTCAGCCAACACCTTCTTTGATGGTTTTCGCTAAATGATAGCTTCATCGGAACGCAAAACATATTCAATGGGGACGCAGCTACCATAAACTTAACTGAAGCTGAGGAGAATGTCCCTGCCGAAGATCCTCTAGAAATTGTGAATATGGGTCCCGTTGATGAAGTTCATGATCCATTAAGCGGCCTTCTCAAGAAATAAAGAGAAATCTCCTGCCAAAGGCTGCAAAGAAGCCAAAGGTTGGAGCCTCCACCCATTCAGCCTAAGATACTCCTCCTTCTCCTGCTGTAGGAAAGAAGAAGACAAAAGAGACAACCACAGTTGAGAAGCCCGGAGTCAGGACTAGACTCCAGATACGGCAAATAGAATCATGTTCGTCATCCGGCATAACTACTTCACTTAGGGGATCAACTCCATCTCTGCTCAGAAGAAAAGTATAGGGGCTGAAGAGGAGACAAGCAAAGAACAGCATGCTTTTAAAGAAATGCAGCCTTAACCGTCGGTTCTCAATGAGACGATTGTAGCGTCTCCTCAGCCGTTATTCAAGCATTCGGCCAAGAGGAAGCTATTGTCCATGAAAGCTCGGGGTAGGAAAACTGTAGTTTCTTCCGCATCTTCTTGGCCAAAACAATCTCCTGGCCAAAGAACATTGTCGATGTCGCCCAGAGGCTTTTTTTTCTTCACAAGGTGATGTCTTTACTCTTTTTGTTCAGTAAGAGTTACTTGATGTTGATCCTGTGGCAATTTATATTGATATATCTTGATCTATAGAACCTCCGACTACTAGTGTTCCAGCTCCAGCTGATGTAGCGAATACTCTTGGTATTGCGGTTTCAGAACCATCAATGTAGGGTTCACCGTTCCTTTGTATACAACGATATTGGCGGCATTTGCTGCAGCTGGTTTAACATCATCATCAACTAATAAGCCAACCTCATCTGTTTCGGTAGATGTCCCCTCCATGACTGATACATAGCCAATAATTTACCCAGCTCTGAAAACTACCACCACCTGTCACGCCCCGACCCGAAATTACCCGAATCTTCTTTCTCGCATGGGGCGTGATACCGCACGAGCCTGGAGTTGCGCTCGTGCAAGGCAAGATGACAAGTTCTCAAATGGTTATCTTTGAGTTGAATATTAACAACGAAAGAAAAACAGAGTATACGAAACGATTCTCTTTATTCATAATCGAAATCAGATTACAAAGACTTTCGATAGCCCAACGAAATTTGCCAGATTGGCTACAACACTCAGGTTCTCTCTTACCCACAAAGGATTTTCGTTCCATACATCATGCCTTCTATATCTCGGCCGCATCAATCTATATCTCGGCCGCATCAATCCTGTCGCGAGTCCGAGCGTCAAGCGATCGCACGCTTCAATACGCTTCGACATTCCAAGCCTCAACGCATTCAAGCAACGCTTCGCCGCGAGCAATCCATTCCCTGCACCCTGCATGAAGCTGGTGGGGGATCAGTACGTTCGTCCTCGCATGTACTGAAGCAAAGATCTTCTTTCCAAATCGACATTTTAATATTTATGTTGAATCATGCAACTTAGCTTATGATCTTGCTATATTCTCCTTAGGGTCAATTTTATGACATCTTCGAAAGCATAAAGCATGGCAAGCATGTTATTCAATTTGCATTAGTAAACAGGCAAGCAATCTCGTGTTTGATTCGTGGCACAACTTACAATATCGACGCACCCGCCCTTGCAACCGACGCAAGGTGAATACGCTATCCGTTTTCCCTGTCATGTTATAAGTGCCCTCTATTCAGAATCCGTCCATGCAGGATATACGCATACCTTGCACTTCCAAACCCATCGCCCTTATCTATATGAAGGTCACTAGCTTTTCGGGCTAGAATGGACTTATATTCATCGAATCGAAACGTAAGACGATATTAACTCCGTGTGTTTGCTAACCAACATCGGAGGCCACCGAAATAATCGTAGCAAGTAGCTTATCACATTCACCAGAAGGTCGCTACCCTTCTAAATGAAGTGCACCAACAATACCGAAAACGAATCCCTCCTAGGCCGAACGGTCCCAGCGCCCTGGCGTGCCGCGTTCGAGGGAATACCCATGCACGGGCTTTTATATCTTTAAGTCCATTTGACCATGCAACGAATCTATCTTTCAAACAACCAAGCAAGTTCGCTTATCTCTATTTCAATTGGCACAACGCCGAATGTTCTCATCGAACGCCCGAAGGCCGCGAACATTTCGAAGGGCACCATGCCGTATTATCATCTCGCATTTCTTTTGTTAACTTTCTATGTTCTTACGCTTCATTCTTCGTTTCAATGTTTCAATGATCATGCCTCAACTCAATGCTCGTCAACCGAACGACCCGAAGGTCTCGAACACCTTTCGAGGCATTATGTCATATCCGACAGTTCCGCCACATTCATGCCACAACTGTATTCTTTCGCAACGAAGCCATCATTTATTATCCCGTGCACGTAGGCACGTTCCGACCGTATTTCGATGTTCTATGACTTAGCATTCAATGTCGTGGCTTGCGCGCTAGGGTGCTCGCCTATTGTCTTTCAATGTTCTAGCCGTTCTAACTTGTGCACGAAGGCACGGTATGGTTCGTGTACTAAGGCACTCGCCGAGTACAGTTATCCCATATTTCTTGTGGCTTGCGCACCGAGGCGCTCGCCTTTGCATATCCAATATTCCATAGCGACTTGTACGTTTGCCGTACGATTTATTTCAATTGTTCTATCTTAGTGTTCGACACGCACTACGTTTATCTCTCTATCGAGCTACGCCCGTGGCGTTGATAGGTTAACTCAGCATACAATGATATACTTGACTTATCGAATAAGGAGTAAAAAGAAGCCAATCCTTCCACCTTGAGTCGATACGCCTTCGTCGTTTCGCCGAGCCGATGCGGCTCGATTCCCTAACTTTGTTGCACGGCCACTCTCCTGACTTAGCCATTCGAGCACTTCGTGCTTCGTTGAGTTATACGCCCAATTCACCTTAGCATGCCCAAGTCTTAGCCCGTCGCAAGGCGACGATTTGATTTCGCGGACCCCTTACTAAATATTGCAAAAGATCGACCTCTAATATTTCCCGTCAAAGTATAACCTGCACACGAAACTAACTAAAATCAATACTTGCATCGATTTGGACTTGCGCCTTGGTCGATTCGATTTCTTAGAATCTTCGAGCCGATTCAACGCACTCATCCTTCGGGGCAACGCGACGCTTCGCATCGATTCACTCGATGCATTCTTTGGGACAAGGCAACTCTTCGCATCGACTTAGTTTGATGCATTCCTCGGGATAACTCAACACTTTGTATCGATTCGCATCGATACGTAATCGGGTCAACGCAACTCTTTGAGTCAACGACTAAGCATAATGCACCTTGCGGAGCGGAGCATTACAGAATATACCACTCAAAAAGGTTCGTCCCGAACCGAAACCAATACTAAATTTCCAAGGGTTTATTAGATCGTTCCACGATCTCGTCTCACTATCGTTGGGATCGTACAACTTAGTTTGGAATCATACACATATTTTAGGCGTCCCACCAATATATGCATTTCAGCCGAGCTCAGTTGTAAGATATCGGAACAATGCAAACACGTAACTCTTATTCTCAATTACTTGTCATCTTGTATTCTCGATCGGACTTGGCTCTATTACTTGTTCTCGCAATTCTAGCACACATACATATTGATACATACGCGATTCGCCAACAAAAGTTAAGCATACGATACGATTCAAAAATCGTATTTCTTACTTTGTTTGTTTCATCGGGACTATCAATTCTTACGCGTCGCATCAAGCCGTCGCGCATCCGATCACAACGAGTCTCCGTAACGCCTTGCACTCGACGTCACTATCCAACGATTTCTGATGTTTCACTTCGTATCCTATCTCGACATAATTCTTTTTGTTGACTTGCAAAAGCATCAACATTCAGGACTACGTCCGCTAGGTTACTTACCTAGGCACCGTGCTCAAATCCTTCCGACGCAAGTTTAAATTGACATTGCACAAAGGCCACAATCTATCCGACTCAATAGTTTACATCAAGGCGACGTTGCTCAAGACAACGATCGCCTTGACACGAGGGTCTTTACGATACGTCTTATATTCGATTCCTAACGAGTAGAAATTTACTAGCCAAATTCCCAACTTACCCGTCTCGCAACGTCGAATATAGGTTCGATTCACGCTAGCTCAATTGCGTGGTGAATCCGAATCTAACGACACAACTCGTAAGTCATTTCTTTATCGTTCCCTCTCGTGCATAGCACGATTCTCGCAAATGCTTATTCGAATCACCAAGTTCGTTGGTGAATTTTCTAGTTTGTTCGTCGACCAACATAACCATTCAAATATTCATCCGACGAATACTCAAATCTAACTATACCATTCTCAATCGAAAGTTGTTCCAACAATTCTCGATCGCCTAGACTTATCGTCAACATGCACCACATTGTATTTGTTATCGATGCAATCTCATATACGATATCACATGGGTCATCTTACGGTCTGCTACATTCAATTCGATTTGGCGATCAAGTCTTCTAGGGTAAGCTGCCCCGAAGCTACGCTCGATAATTGTGGATCATCACCGAAGGACAGTTTACTACGAACCATGCTATATCTTATTTCGGAGCCAAATCACGTTCCGACAATTCTATACGACTACCCAATTTCGGACAAAACTATTTCTATCAGCGCAACTGATGCGCAACTATCCTCCGAGTCAAGTCATGCACTAACGTCGATGATTCCGTAATTTACGAAACATCTACTCGCATCGAGTTCGAGTCTATCTTATTTTCGGGGCAACACACGAGATTCTATACGCATCGAGCAATCGTCGATGACTTATAGTCTCGTCTTTGATCAATCACAAAATTTACGATCAACCAAGTTCGTTCATTCTCGTATCCTTACTTACAAAATTTTGATAGCGCAAGGCGTACTCCATTTTGTATTCTCACATCGTGCTTACGTTTTCTTGTATCGATCTTGATAGTTCATATCAATTTTGATAGCAAGAGGGTCGACTTCGAATCCGTTTCAACGTCAACTTAACTCGCATCGCATGCATCCAAGTTCGCAACAAACTTTTTCATATGCATCCACTCGTTCTCTGATTCACCGCATCCCACTATACTTTGATCGCGTAACTGAGTTACCGATTATCCAAGATCGAACCCTCGAGTTATACGATCACGCCCTCTAAGTTTTGCGTGTTTTCCAGTCGTACTCAAATGAGTTTCGCCGTAACGTAACCAACTATTTCTTAGGCATGATTACTCACATCAACCAACTCTTCATCGAAGTCGTACATCGTGCGATTCGATAATTTGCATCGCCCAACAATTTATCGAAATCGTAAGTCGTGCGGTTCGATTTCAACGTTTCGAGTTTCCTATCCCGTCGATCCGATTGTTGCCTCAAGGCATAATCGTTTCGCTAGTTCCCGTCATTCGACCGACACATAATTTTCAATCGACGTATCATTCAATGTTACAAGTCCCGCCTTACCGTTCTAACCGATCATCGAAGAACACTTGCATCAACATACCGTCGTACAAATTCTCAATCGAGTCTCAGTGCTATTCCGTCCGTTGTGGACAAACCTTCCACAATTCTCACAATACGTCGATGCAATTCATCGCACAAATGGTATTACATATACCACTCGGAATCGAGCCATTCATTGCATCGGTGGTATGCCATATACCACCCAAAAATTAAGTTACTTCCGTCGCAACGTACTCTTTACGAACCAACGATCTCTTTCGACTCACGATTTCTGCAGTGATCGTGCTTGATCACAACCGTAACTTTGATTAATCAAAATCCGACGCAACTCGGCCAATGTATTCATTTGCCAACGCAAGCTCGGTGCGCAACCGAACCGATTTCGTTTCTCGATTTATAACTTTTTGTTTTCTTCCGTTGCATCTTGTGCAAAATTTTATTCTCGATATACGTTGCACTTCGTGCAGCAATTACTTTGATATGCGTTGCACCACGTGCAATAATTTTACTTTTGACATACGTTGCACCACGTGCAATATTTTACTTTCAATATGCATTGCACATCGTGCAACGATTTATTTCGATATTACATTTTCTTTTCGACATTCAAAGTCAATGCTCAAATCCGTTTCAACGCATTCGATATTGACTTACCGCTTTTCATTGCAAACGCACATTCGAAATCGATATGTGAATCCGTTCGACACATTCCATATCAACTTTTATTCTTTTCAACGCATCGTTTACAATCAACGCGTGGCAATTGCTGCAGCAACATTCCACCACTATCGTTGTATCGATGCAACCAACATTTCTCGTATCGTTCGTTGTAAACAACGAATATCTCAAACAACAATTCACGACGTGTTGCATCTACGGCAACAAATTCTCGAATTCATATCTCACAACTTGTTGCACTTGCAGCAACAAACCTTTTCCGACTTTTCCAACTAACACCATGTAATTTCCAAACAACACGCGGCAAAATTACATGATTTGTATTAGACTTATTGTATGGAACATCCAGTGCGGCATCGAGTAGAGTCAAGAGTGATTTCGATTGGTGGTGGGCAACTTTTAGAACTAAATGAAGCAAGCGTCCAGAGAAAATTGAGCCTAGAGCTCTGATACCAATTTGTCACGCCCCGACCCGGAATCACCCGAATCTTCTTTCTCGCATGGGGCGTGATGCCGCACGAGCCTGGAGTTGTGCTCGTGCAAGGCAAGATGACAAGTTCTCAAATGGTTATCTTTGAGTTGAATATTAACAACGAAAGGAAAACAGAGTATACAAACGATTCTCTTTATTCATATTCGAAATCAGATTACAAAGGCTTTCGATAGCCCAACGAAATTTGCCAGATTGGCTACAACACTCAGGTTCTCTCTTGTCCACAAAGGATTTTGCCGTTCCATACATCATGCCTTCTATATCTCGGCCGCATCAATCCTGTCGCGAGTCCGAGCGTCAAACGATCGCACGCTTCAATACGCTTCGGCATTCTAAGCCTCAACGCGTTCAAGCAACGCTTCGCCGCGAGAAATCCATTCCCTGCACCCTGCATGAAGCTGGTGGGGGATCAGTACGTTCGTCCTCGCATGTACTGAAGCAAAGATCTTCTTTCCAAACTGACATTTTAATATTTATGTTGAATCATGCAACTTAGTTTATGATCTTGCTATATTCTCCTTAGGGTCAATTTCATGGCATCTTCGAAAGCGTAAAGCATGGCAAGCTTGTTATTCAATTTGCATAAGTAAACAGGTAAGCAATCTCGTGTTTGATTCGTGGCACAACTTACAATATCGACGCACCCGTCCTTACAACCGACGCAAGGTGAATACGCCTATCCGTTTTCCCTGTCATGTTATAAGTGCCCTCTATTCAGAATCCGTCCATGCAGGATATACGCATACCTTGCACTTCCAAACCATCGCCCTTATCTATATGAAGGTCACTAGCTTTTCGGGCTAGAATGGACTTATATTCATCGAATCGAAACATAAGACGATGTTAACTCCGTGTGGTTGCTAACCAACATCGGAGGCCACCGAAATAATCGCAGCAAGTGGCTTATCACATTCACCAGAAGGTCGCTACCCTTCTAAATGAAGTGCACCAACAATACCGAAAACGAATCCCTCCTAGGCCGAACGGTCCCAGCGCCCTGGCGCGCCGCGTTCGAGGGAATACCCATGCACGGGCTTTTATATCTTTAAGTCCATTTGACCATGCAACAAATCTACTTTCAACAACCAAGCAAGTTCGCTTATCTCTAATTCAATTGGCACAACGCCCTGTTCTCATCGAACGCCCGAAGGCCGCGAATATTTTGAAGGGCACCATGCCGCATTATCATCTCGTATTTCTTTTGTTAACTTTCTATGTTCTTACACTTCATTCTTTGTTTCAATATTTCAATGGCATCATGCCTCAACTCAATGCTCGTCAACCGAACGACCCGAAGGTCTCGAACACCTTTCGAGGCATTATGTCATATCCGACAGTTCTGCCACATTCATGCCACAACTGTATTCTTTCGCAACGAAGCCATCTTTTATTATCCCGTGCACGTAGGCACGTTCCGACCGTATTCCGATGTTCTATGACTTAGCATTCAATGTCTGTGGCTTACGCGCTAGGGCGCTCGCCTATTGTCTTTCAATGTTCTAGCCGTTCTAACTCGTGCGCGAAGGCACGGTATGGTTCGTGCACTAAGGCACTCGCCGAGTACAGTTATCCCATGTTCTTGCGGCTTGCGCACCGAGGCGCTCGCCTTTGCGATATCCAATGCTCTATAGCGACTCGTACGTTTGCCGTACGATTCATTTCAATTGTTCTATCTTAGTGTTCGACACGCACTACGTTTATCTCTCAATCGAGCCACGCCCGTGGCGTTGATAGGTTAACTCAGCATACAATGATATACTTGACTTATCGAATAAGGAGTAAAAAGAAGTCAATCCTCCCACCTTGTCGATACGCCTTCGTCGTTTCGCCGAGCCGATGAGGCTCGATTCCCTAACTTTGTTGCACGGCCACTCTCCTGACTTAGCTATTCGAGCACTTCGTGCTTCGTTGAGTTATACGCCCAATTCGCCTTAGCATGCCCAAGTCTTAGCCCGTCGCAAGGCGACGATTTGATTTCGCGGACCCCTTACTAAATATTGCAAAAGATCGACCTCTAATATTTTCCCGTCAAAGTATAACCTGTACACGAAACCAACTAAAATCAATACTTGCATCGATTTGGACTTGCGCCTTGGTCGATTCGATTTCTTAGAATCTTCGAGCCGATTCAATGCACTCATCCTTCGGGGCAACGCGGCGCTTCGCATCGATTCACTCGATGCATTCTTTGGGACAAGGCAACTCTTCGCATCGACTTAGTTTGATGCATTCCTCGGGACAACTCAACACTTTGTATCGATTCGCATCGATACGTAATCGGGTCAACGCAACTCTTCGAGTCAACGACTCAGCATAATGTACCGTGGAGCGGGGCATTACACCACCCAAGAATAATACTTCCATTTGGAATAACCTCGGTTCGTGGTGAGAAGGAGGTAATGCCTCCTGAAACTCTGGCGTCTTCTGTACCTCAAACTCTTGTAGCTCCTGTTTTGAGCGAAGCACCTTCTCAAGATGAGAGGATGATAAAAGCGCTGCTAGATTGCGAGGAAGATCCGATTGACGCCACTTCTGATCCTGGTCAGAATAAAACTCCTAATCAAGTATTAGCCCAGGATTCGATGGCCCATGAAGATCAAGTTATTGTTGAGGGTGACGGTCACCAAGATGATAGTGACCAAAGCCCTAGTGATGTTAATCAGAACTTCGAGGAACTACCAACGGTGAAGACTCTGATGTCGAAGTCGAAGGCAACGAAGGCCCAGGTAATAATGAAGGCGAGGATGAAGATGTTGACATCGAAGGAGACATCAACATTGAGGCGATGAGATCCCTAATGATGACAGGAGGAGGATGTTGATATTGAGGGCGATGAAAGCCTTTATGATGACAAGGAAGGTGATAAAGACCTGTCTAAAGGTCTAGAACATGTTAGAGTGATAAAAACCCTAAAATTGATGCTGAGGAGATCTAGACCCCAGTTGAACATATTTTTGAAACAGAGGGGGCAGAGGTGGCAGCCCCAAGTGACCAGGCTGAATTCATATCCGGTGGTCCTAAAGCTGGGAGTAGCCACGCAGCCGTCTCTGAGAACACTATACGAGGCTCATTACGAGTGAGACACTACGCCTCGTGAGACTCCATATGTGCAGCCAAACTCAGGTAAATTTTTGACTTTATTCACTATTGCTCCTTTAATATACATAATGATTGTACTTTTTGATCGTAGAGGGTTACGTAGGGACCATTGTTGTAGCCCAGTTGGCGTCTACAGCTTTCAGCTTTAGCTCCACCATGGCTTCTCTGGATGTGGAGACTTATAATGTAGAAGGAAGTTCTTCGAGGATGCCTGCACCAAAATCTCCTAGTGCACAATCCATAATTCCTCAACTTCTGCAGGAGGAGGGATTCAGGATGAAGTGGCGACTCTTGTGTTGGCCCATTGGTCATGGTCAAACCTGATTTTAATAATTGATCAAACTCTATCTCGATATACGATGTTTACTAAAGATATTTTGGACACTTGGACACTGATCAAGATCGGATATCTACTCAATTCAAGATCGAAGCTGTGTTTGCCACTCGAGTCTGTATTTCTTTATGCAATATATTTTTTACTTTTATTGAGTCTAGAAATACGTTGTACACCGAGTCGTACTGGCAAATAGGCTATCCAAAATCGTTTTAAAAAATGACGTATGTTTTGAAAAATATTCCTTATTTACAAAAGCTTTTGAAGATTTCAAAAAAGCCCAAAATTATTTTTTGAAAAACCCTGGCCAACCCTAACAGAAATCGGCCTGAGTTCGGCCAGAGTTCGGTTAGTGACCGTTTGATTTTCGAACGTTTGAAAACTTGGTCTCCATTCGTTGCGGGTTTTTCTCATAGAGTTCTGTCCGAATTCTGCCTTTGGAAAAACTAAATAGAGAAGAATTCTGATCATTTCAATCACTCATTCATTTTTATCTCTTCTCTTCTAAGCTTACGTTTCTATTCCAAAGAATTCTAAAAAGCTTTCATTTTCAAATCCCAAGTCAGTTATAATTCTCTAGTCAATTTGTCGGTACGGTACGGTCTAGAAGATTTCAGAAAAATTATAATCAGAGGCTTGATTGAAGAAAGTCTCTTCAAAATTGAAGTTGGCTGAGTTCTTCGTATCAAAGCTCGCGTCTGTAGAATTTGCAAGGACTTCGTATGAAAACTTGCAGGATTTTCCAATAGTGGATTCAACTGGAAGCTAGAGTTCTTCCGACTGGACTAGTCCTCACAAGAGGAAAACTAGTATACATCGCTATGTTTGCATTTGCCTTCTGATCTCATTTCTTTTATAGTTATTATTTTGTAATTATTGATTTAATTCTGTGATCTTACTGCTAACAAGTTTTTAATTGGCACTCGTTGGGTATTCCGAAACAAATTGAATGAGAATGGTTTGGTGACTCATAATAAGGTTCGACTCGTAGCTCAAGGATATCAAGAAGAATGTATCGACTACGATGAGACTTATGCCCCAGTTGCGAGCTTAGAATCCATTCGCATGTTATGTGCATTTATGTTTTCATAATTTTAAATTATTTCAAATGGATGTTAAAAGCACATTTTAAATAGTTTTATAAAAGAAGAAGTTTATGTAGCTCAACCTCTAGGTTTTACTAATTTTAAAAATCCTGATTATGTTTTCAAGTTGAAGAAAGCCTTATACGGTTTGAAACAAGTCCCTCGTGCTTGGTACGATCGTCTAAGCTCTTTTCTACTTGACAACGGTTTTTCAAAGGAAAGGTTGACACTACACTGTTTATAAATCTTTGAATAACAATCTTCTTTTGATTCAAATTTATGTATATGATATTATTTTTGGATCTACTGATGAATCTCTTGTCCAAAAATTTCAAAGTGTATGCAGAATGAGTTTGAGATGAGCATGATAGGAGAGCTAAAATTCTTTCTCGAACTGCAAATCAAACAAACCAACAATGAGACGTTCATAAATCAAGCAAAGTACACAAAAGAATTATTAAAGGAGCTCGACCTGGAAGCAGTCAAACCACTTAGCACTCCAATGGCGTCTTCAACAAGCTTGATATTGATGAACAAGGCAAACCCGTCGACATACGTAAGTATCGAGGTACGATTCGGTAGCTTACTGTACTTAACTGCTAGTCGACCTGATATTATGTTTAGTGTTTACTTGTGTGCACGTTTTCAAGCCAATCCTAAGGAATCACATCTGTGTGCAGTTAAGCGTATCTTCTGATGCCTTAGAGGCACTTCTTCTGTCGGCTTATGGTATCCTAAAATTATGTCGTTTGACCTAATTGATTATTCTGATGCTGATTTTGCTGGATGCAAAGTAGATAGAAAAAGTACCAGCGGCACATGTCATTTTCTAGGAAAAGCCTAATCTCTTGGTTTAGCAAGAAGTAAAATTATGTCGCATTATCAACAACTGAGGCTGAGTATATCGCCGCAGGACGTTGTTGTGCACAAATTTTGTGGATGAAGCAAACTTTAGAAGAGTTTGGCTTACACTTCACACACATACCCATTTTCTGTGATAACACTAGTTCTATTAATTTGACTAAGAATCCAGTATGTCATTCTCGTACTAAGCATATCGAGATTCGACATCATTTTCTTGGAGATCATCAACAAAATGGAGATATAGATCTTGTATACATAGACACACATAATCAATTGACTGACATTTTCACAAAATCTCTAGCGGAAGATCGTTTCAATTATTTACGTTGAGAATTAGGAATTTTATATGTCAATAATATTAATTATTTTTGTTTTATTAATTTTTTTAATACTCAAATAACTGTTTTCGAGACAAGCCTACAAAGAGTCTGTCTGTCACCACGACTACGGTCGAAGCGAAGCGGTACTTAATTGTTCCCCGTTGAACTCCTGTTAGCTGGGCCAGTACTCCTACAGCTAATCTGAAACAGACGCTGAGTAACGAAATTTAATTTATAAAATAATAATTATTTATTTGAAGTTTAAAATTACTAAACTTTGAATTAAATATTTGAAATGAGTTAATGAAAAGGATGTGGCCCACAAGCTTTTTATTTAAAAACCCAGGAGAACCCTAGGCGAATTCGGCCCGAGTTCGGTCAGAATTCGGCCAGAGTTCTGTTGGTGTTATATACCTTTTAGTCAGAACCAGAGGCCCCCTCCTCTTCATCTCTTCCAAATCACCTCAAAACAGCAACAGCCGCCCGAAGTCCTCCAAACCCTCGTTCTTCTCCACCTTATTGCTTCCAATCTATGGAGAAATCAATCCAAACTTTGGATTCGTACGGAGATTTTATCCCTCTACAACATACTTGAATTTCAGAATGTATAACTCTATCTTCCTTCCACTTTCAATTTCGTAGGGTTATCTAGTTTTGGGAAAGAATGTTTAAGGGATTCAATCCTTCCAAGAGGAAGACTAATGCCAGTGAAGAGGCATCATCTTTAGATCCGAATACAGATTCCCTTTTTTCCCCGGTCCAATCGGGTGACGTGTCTAATGAGTTTTATTTTAAAACTCATGACCAAGCATTGCTATGGTATGCCGATTTTTCCATGCGTCATATATGTACCGGCACTCCGATCAAATGGACTGTGTTTCCCGATCACCGTCCCTTGTTTGAGGCATTAGGGTTACATCGTCTCGTTACCCATAAATTCCTTATAGCTACTAATGCCCTTCGACTATTTTACTGTAACTTCGTGTTAGACATATTTACCGCAAGAACTCGTGTTGACGGGATCGATATCGAGTTCGATGATGTATTGCTAGCAAAAATTTGTGGTATTCCAAACGAAGGTGCCCCGCTCGATGAAATCATCGACTTCGACTTTTCTGAGGACATGACTCTTGTTAGTTTCAAGAATGAGCTTTGTGCGCCAGCACGTGCTCGTCCTGGAAAGTTCAAGGCCAATAACTTGAACTTGTTTAACTACAAGCTACATCGTATCATCTATTCCATTATTCTTTTGAAATCCACTTTGAAAGATGATGTCATTGCACTTGAGCTATCTGCCCTCTATCACATTCTTAAGGGAATTCCTTTTTCTGCCGCTAAGACTATCATCTAGATGATGGAAGATGTCGCAGAAAAGACCGTAATATCTCCTATGCGATGTTTATCCCTCGCATCTTTCAGCGTTTTGATATCGATTTATCCACTTGCGCTCTGGACCCTGAGCCAAGTATCTTCAGCTTTCTCATCGCAGCACTACCGCTGCTCCTGCACCTCCTGCTTCTGCTTCTGCTCCTACTGCCTCTGTTCTACCTCAAACCTACCCTATGACTTTTGAGGGTATCCATCAGCACCTCTCGGACATACAGACTTTCTTTGTTGACACTTGTAGGGAACATGAGTTTCGTGATGTGACTTGATTCCAGGCTCTTGCCAACTCGTTTGCTGACCTCAGATTTGCCCAGATTGGTCATTCTTCCTGTTCTCTTCCTAAAGACCCCGCTGTATTCGCATTGAGGATGAGACGATACACTCTCTGTTCCAGCCCGTAACGCTTATGATTGGTACCGTGGGCCTGGAGCTACTCCACATTCTTCTGGAGCTGGTCCTTCTGGACATGGTGGTCGTACTAGGACTACTGATGAGGATGATGAGATGATGAGGATGAGATGTGATTTAGACATTCTTGTCTAGTTGTCGTACTATTGAGACTGTTTGTTATTGTCTTTGTTTACTTGGAAATGCTCCGACATTCCAAGCTAGTATCAGTACTTTTATTTATGCTAGTTTTAGAACTTTTGGTGACATTTTCTGTGATGTTTGTCTATTAAACATTGTTTTCTATTCTCTACTTTAGAGATTTATATCAGTTCAGTTTTAGCATATCTTTTATTTATTATGCTTCCATTTAAACTGCCTGTGAAATATTTTCTGCTTGTCACATTTCTTTATTGTCTGTGACATTTATGCCATGCCTGTGAATATATCAAACTGCATGTGATACATATTTCATATATCTTTTTGTTATGTTTCTTCACTGATTGTTGCTTATGCATATATTACGGGAGAGCTTTCTCTTTTGCAAATATTTGCTAAGTGACAACGGGGAGAAATAAGATCTAACATCTTCTCTTGTAAGAATATAGGATATGAACAATCTACATGAATAACTTTTTCGGTACAATTCGTTTTGATAAAGACCAAAGATGTTATATCGGTCAAGGTTTGTCAATTATCAAAATGGAGGATTGTTGGCCCATTAGTCATGGTCAAACCTGATTTTAATAATTGATCAAACTCTGTCTCGATATACGGATGTTTACTAAAGATATTTTGGACACTTGGACACTGATCAAGATTGGATATCTACTCAATTCAAGATCGAAGCTGTGTTTGCCACTCGAGTCTGTATTTCTTTATGCAATGTATTTTTTTTATGAGTCTAGAAATACGTTGTGCATCGAGTCGTACTGGCAAATAGGTTATCCAAAATCGTTTTAAAAAATGACCTATGTTTTAAAAAATATTCCTTATTTACAAAAGCTTCTAAAGGATTTCAAAAAAGCTCGAAAATTATTTTTTGAAAAGCCCTGACCAACCCTGACAGAACTTGGCCCGAGTTCGGCCAGAGTTCGGTTAGTGACCGTTTGATTTTTGAACGTTTGAAAACTTGGTCTCCCTTCAGTTGCGGATTTTTCTCATAGAGTTCTGTCCAAATTCTGTCAGAGTTCTGTCTTTGGAAAAACTATAAATAGAGAAAAATTCTGATTATTTAAATCACTCATTCACTTTCATCTCTTCCCTTCTAAGTTTACGTTTCTATTCCAAAGAATTCTAAAAAGCTTTCATTTTCAAATCCCAAGCCATTTACAATTCTCTAGTCAATTTGTCGGTACGGTGTGGTCTAGAAGATTTCAGAGAAATTGTAATCAGAGACTGATTGAAGAAAGACTCTTTAAAATTGAAGTTGGTCGATTTCTTCATATCAAAGCTCGCGTCTGTAGAAGTTGCAAGGAGTTCGTATGAAAACTTGCAGGATTTTCCAATAGTGGATTCAACTGGAAGCTAGAGTTCTTCTGATTGGACTAGTTATCATAAGAGGAAAACCAGTATACATCGTTGTGTTTGCATTTGCCTCTGATCTCATTTCTTTTATAGTTATTGTTTTGTGATTATTGATTTAATTTTATGATCTTACTGCTAACAAGTTTTTAATTAGCAATATTCCGCTACCTACTCTATTCATCTCCCCTCTAGTATTCTGCTTTACGACTTCGTTCCTACATCCTGGCGTATCGGCGATGAAAAATAGCATCGTCGAGACTTATACTAGTGCTTTCTTCACCTCTTTGAGAACTCTTTTGTAGATGGTCTTAGAGAAAGGCCACCCTTACGAGTCAGTAAGGAGAACTACCTCCTTCGTTATTGAAGCCATCCACAATTTTTGCGATCTTGAAAGAGTCAATTTCTTGGAACACATCTTGGATGCGCTTGAGGAGCCTATCAAATCCTACCAAGATCTGACAAGAGGCAACATCCAAGATTCGTAGATGTAGAGTGCGAAGCAATGGCTCGTGAGTCTGAAACACGACAAGCAACCTGGATGATTTAGTAGTCGCTTTCTCAGTACGATCTGGGGAATTATAGTGAAGCAT
>JANAVB010004999.1:1708266-1843503 GCA_029216955.1 Iris pallida | reverse complement strand
TCTACTCCCACAAGTCCGTTACCAGTAAGTATATTGAGCCTACTGATAATGACTCGGGCTCCATCCTACCCGTGTCGCGAATCGTGCAACATAAAAGAATGCGATGCCCAGAATCAAATAAAGCTGAAGCTGGAAGGAGTTGACGAGAATAGTACCTGCCACTACCTCACCTGGTGCCAACTCTTCCTCCACGGTCATCATCATGGCCTGACCATCCCTCGGGTGCTGGTCCCCTCTGCTGAAACCCTCGTTGCCTATTCTGACTCAAGGCGTGGGCTTGCGCATACTGCTGGGGGCTGCTGCTGAAATGCCTGGGACTGAGGCGGCAAGGGCCTCATCAATGATATTGCTGCTGCTGCTGGACTGGTGCTGGTCCTCTCACCTAAGAGCTAGAAAGGTTGGACGAGGATGAACCACCCATGTTCGGGCAGGATCCACCCTATGGTCTGGTGCTCCACAAGCTAGACACAATCCCTGTGCCCTACGACATTCTGCCACCACATGGCCTGGCTTCCCACAATGAGAACAACCCACCCACTGCGGAAGGTTGCTTCTGCTTCTGCTGCTGCTGAGGGTGCGTCGGAGTGGAATGCTGAACCGACTCACTGAGGCCGCTCGCCTCAGAGCTCCAATGTCAACCCTGACTGCCGGGCTGGTGCTGAAGACTGATTCATCTGGCCGTGAGATCTCTTTCGACCTCCGGCCCTGTCCACAATCCTCTGGGAGGTATACTCATGCCTCAGGGCTGCTCTCAAGACTGCATCAAAAGTAGATGCTCAAACTGCTCGACTGCCAACAAGATCTCCAAGTGAAGTCCCTGCTGGAACCGCTGGGCTCTATCATACTCGGTTGCCACCAAGGTGGGAGCAAACCGACTGAGTCTGAAAACTCGGCCGCATATCCTCGACCGTTCTGCCTCCTTGCTTCAGATTGGTAAACCTCGTCTGCAGATCATACCGAGCCACGACATCGATACTTGGTCTGGAATCTCTCTCTGAATACTCCCCAAGCAATGGTGCTGCTATCCAACGGCCTGCGCTGCCCACCAGCTGCGGGCAAGATCTAACAACTGCAGGCTCACAACGGCCACCTTCTCGTTCTCTGGGGTCCTGGCTGCTTCTAGAATCACTTCTGTGTCCTGAAGCCATGCATCTGCTGCGATAGCATCTTCACTACCGTCGAAGAATGGAGGGTTCAAGCGCTTGAAGCTGTTGGCAGCGCTGTTACCCGATGACCACCCCGGTCAAAGCATCCGCACGCACTTGGTGCAAGGCATCTCCACGCCGGTCTTGGGAAGCTATCAAGGTCCTGACGAGTCCTACCAAAGTGCCGTCATCATGTTCTACAGTTGAACTGGATGAACTGTGGCTCTCCGCCAGAAGGCACGACTCTGGAGGCTACTCCGGAATGCTGGGCTTGATCTTCAGGTTGCTGCTGGTCCGCGGGAGGTGCTCCGCCTTGCTGATCGGCCGGGTCAGTACTATGCCGCTGAAGAAGACGACATAGGAACAATAAGGAAGGACCAGGACAGAGCAACGATCAAGCATATGATCAGGACAAGAATCCAGGGATTCAGAAGATACGAGCAGAGATCAAGACGAATACTGATTGAGACTCTATTCGGTAAACCCTCACATATCTTGATTTACAAGACCTGCATGGGGCAGATAGCCAGCTACGTATAATGAAATGGAATCCATCTCGCTATACGGTCACGGCTGTCTAGATACATGAGGGTTTATCTACAAGCCAACAGTCTCTTAAGGTCATGAACAAGCCTAGTGTCTCAATCACAAGCAAGTAAGTAAATGTTACAAGATGTATGATCATTAAATATACAATAGTAAGGCGTCCCAAACATTACATATTCAGCTGATCATGAAGCTAGTCATTACAAATGTTATGACTAGCAAGAGTTTAGTCATACATGATCAACCCTAGGATCTGTTAATCATGTTACAGCCGTAGGCAGACAGTAAGTAAAGTGCAATCGAGCTAAACAGGTGCTCGTCGGCTAAACGCCTCAAAAAATATTTTTACAATAGAGTGGGAGAGCCAAAAATAACCCACTCGTTGCCAGGATTCCTTCTAGTGTCACCATCTGGCAGGAATGTTGGTAGATCCTTGGTAGCTGCTCTGAAATCTGGCCACACAAAACCAACTGGGTCAGACCCCAGAAAGAGCAAGTGCCACAAAGGAGGCTTCACTTAAGAACTAAAACCAGCAATCAGCACAGGAATATATAAATAAAATAAGGACTGGAATAAAAGGAAACATATCAGGATGATATACGACGAGATAACCATGGAACTATTCAGATAGCCAGGTTACAACCGTAAACCAAACAATGACCGGGGTTGTAACCCTTCGTCTGAACGGAGCTTGGTTTCTCACCATTTATCGGTAAAAATAAACACAGGCATTCAAGTCGTACAACAATCTGGAACAGGATCAGGGTAAGACTAGACTGGTTAGACTTCATCCAATCATTTCACGGCCAAGCAAGAACTACGGCTTGATACTTTAACTAACTAGGTTATCACAATCCTAGTTACTAACAAGATGCGGTGAGATTGTTCCACAGCCACAAGCCCTGCAGACCATCCAGGTTACCCAGGTCGAGAGATTAGAGTTGAATTCAGGTGGGTACATCGTCCAGGAAATGCATGTACCCTTAAGCAGTTTGAAGGGTGCAACACATGACAGTGTGCTGGAAATGTGCCCTACTCGACGGCAGGCTACAGATCCCAAGCGCGCCCAGGTAACGGGATTGCCTGTAGCTGGAAAATCTCTTCATGACTAATATATTAATCTAGTTGTTAACCTTAGTTCATTTTAGTAGGTACTCCTGACCGTGGTACTCAGGAGTCCCTCCTAGACATGATGCAAGACAGGACTGGATTATTTGTACAAGCAAATCACCCACGGTCCAGGATTAATTATACAGGTCATGCTAGTCAGGTAGCCATCGCAACAGCTATTTGAGATAATCATGTCAGGTTATCATGCCAAGTGTACTTGTCAGGAGTGCGCTACGACGGGCCACTATCAGGTCATGTCAGGTCATTATGTCAGGAGTGCACCACTACGGGTCACTATCGTGTCATGCTCAGGTATCATTCCAAACATATTAAACAATCCATGATTATCAAGTTCATGACAAAAGGCGTAAGGATATAAAATGGACGCTAAATATAATAAAATATCAATCAGGGCTATAGAAGATCAAGGGTAATCAGGCTACCCTCAAGCCAGGCTACGCTCAGGCTAGCGTACGCTCAGGTCTGCGTACCAAAGGATCCATACACTTCCAATGGAAAGCGTATGCAAGGGTCAGCGTACACAAGGGCACGCTCAAGCTACAGGTCAGCGTACGCTCAAGCTAGCGTACGCTCAAACTGCGTACGCTCGAGCTAGCGTACGAAAGGAGCCAGCGTACGCCTAGCGTACCAAGGCACGCGTACGCTCAGCTAGCGTATGCTCAAGACACGCTGCCAACAGGCAGCGTATCAGGTGGCGTACGCTCACTAAAGAGCAGCGTACGAAGGCATGCGTACGCTCGCTAAAGAGCACGTACGAAGGCTAGCGTACGCTCGCTAAAGAGCAGTACGACTCAGCGGCCTAAGCTAAAAAGCTAGCTCACTGCTCATCTTCTCCCAAATGGCAAGAACAGCAAGAACTCTAAAGTTGAATCTAAGCTTCAATTGTCCAAATCTTGGTCAAAACAGTCGAATCCAACTTTCCAAAGGTCAAAATGGGTAGAATGAAATTCTCTAAATATGGAACCATCAAAACTTGAAATCAAGCAAGTTTAATAGATCAAAACACCAAAAATCCGAAAATAGCAAAACTCTAGATCTATAAGAATTAAAGCCTCAAAATGGAAAATGACAAGTTCTAATGTGGTTTAGAATCATGAGGAGAAGCTAATGAAACCATCAAAAAGGAGTTCTCTTGTGGAAGCAAGTTGCACTTGCCTATGGTTGGGGAGTTGTGGAGAGGAAGGAAGAAGAAGAAATAAATAAGAGTTATGGAGGAGAGAGAAGGTTGGTGGGGAAATAAATCATGGGTGGTGGTAGGTAGGGGGTTCACCTTGGTCCATGATGAACCAAGCATTGGGCCGGCCGAACCAAGCCAACCCAAACCGAGAGTAAACAAGCCAAGCCAAACCAAGGAGATATGCAAATACAAGATAAAATACGTATACGTATTCCAAATACGTAATACGAACAACAGGCATTACATAGAACAAGTTAGAATGGGATACAATAGTACGTACGAGATCGAAAAGATACCAGTTAAAAACAAGGAACAAGACAGAGCATATGTACATTGGTAATTAATAAATCGGGAGTTTGAAATCGAGGACTTATATTCGGAGGACTTGTTGAGTAAAAAGAAGAAGGATCTACGCCAAGGATAAAAATTGAACGTATGATTTCATGGAGAAGCTGTAGAAAAGGATTGACGACAAATAATGCAAAGGGCCTGTGGATTGATAGAATATGGATACTTAGGATACGATAAGGAAATCAAGTATTTACAATTGAGGTTAAAAATGGTTGATGATCAAGCATTTTAGGCTTATAAACATACCCAGAGAATGACCTATAGTTTAGGGTATACATAAATGTTCATGTTAGTATGGAAGATTTTAAAGGATGTATGACGTAGTTTATGATAGAAGGACTTTGTTGAACCTGAACCAAAAAGATTGTAAAGAGAAACAGGACAGATGATTACAAGGGTTGTCACGCCCCAGAACCAGAATACTGGCAAGTAGGGACGGATCAGGCCAGCTACGTATACCAAAGTACTCCAGTACTCCAAAATAACGTATAAGCTGTATAGATGGGGGTTACTACTACAAGCCAACAGTCGATCCTAGGTCAAGCAATCCTAGGTATCTCAATCACAGATAGTAAATAATGTACAAGAAGTAAGATCAACTGGAATATAAAATAGTAAAGCGTCCCAAACTATCATATATAATGATCATGAAGCTAGTAAATCAGAGTGAAGACTAGCAAGAGTAATAGTCATACATGATAAGCTCTATCTATAGTCTAGAATACGCAAATCATGTTCTGGCCCGTAGGCTAAATGTCAAGTCCAAAACACGAGCTAAACACGTGCTCGGAGGCTAAACGCCACAAAATGTACATAACTAGTGGGAGAATGAAATAGAAAACCCACTAAGGTACTCTGGTGCTCTGGATAATCAGCAACGAGTAGAAGGTACGGAAGATCCTCCGGGCTTCTCTATCTGATCTGGCCAAACAAAACCAGTGTGGTCAGACCTCCAATAGCAAGTACCACAAAGGAAGCCAAACTATGAACTAAAACCAGCATGCAAATCATAGCAAGGGATAGAGAGAGAGATAAGTAAGTACTAATCGAGACTCGTGCACTACCAATGCACTTATCCCGAGAATAGAAGGACAATAAGTAAGCAACATGTAGCATAAAGTAAAGGACATGTGACGTAATGTAAACTGTGTACATGTAAGGAAAAGAAAGCATGTGAACATGAAAGATAAACTAGACATGTGAGCATGTTAAGTATCCGGGACATGGAGAATGTTAGGTAACTGGAATATGTAAGATAACTGGAACATGAGAGCATGTTAGTAACTGGAACATGTGAGTATGTTATGTAACTGGAGCATGTGAGCATGTTATGTAACTGGAGCATGTGAGCATATGGTGAAGTCGAGCATGTAGTAGAAAATAGCATGTAAGGAATGACATGAAGCTAAGTACTACAATAAGATAAATTGGAGCAAGACTAGACTAGACAAGAATGGACTCCATCCATCAATCACGGCCAAGCAATGATTACGGCTTGATACTTTAGCTAAGTAGGGTTGTCACAATCCTAATTACTAACAAATGCAAGTATGTGAATTCCAAGTCCAGCACCTGCCTGCTACTACCTGAATGGTCCAAGCCAAAAAGAAAATAAGTATAGCAGACACACTGCAGTAAGATACATGTGTCCTAAAGAGGTGTCCCACTCGATGGTGTGCTGGAAGAGTGCTCATCATGACAGATAGCTCCAAATCCCAAGGATATAATATAATATATTAATGCCAAGACCAAAGGGGGCAACAGGTAACTGAAAAATTCTCAATGATCTAAGTAATCAAGCTACTTGTTTAGTCCTTAACATTTTCTTGTTGGATTCCGGTGTGGCATTCCGCAGAATCCATCCTAGACATGAGACATGCAAGACTGGACAAGACAAGCAAGATTGTGCACTACAACAAGCCACAACAAGACATGACAATATCAAGACAAGAGTGCGCTACGACGAGCCACTATCAAGGCAAGACATGTACTGGAATCAAGGGTGCGCCATGACAGGCCACTATCATATAAGCAAGAAAAAGACATGTTCAAAAGTGCACCACGACGGGTCACTATCAAGTAGGCAAGAAGGCATGGCAACAATTATCATAGCTTGTAAGAAAGAATCTATCAAAAGACATATCATAGCATATGGAGAAGAATAATCAAGGCTAAGTACATTTCATAAAATGGTTGAACATGTGCTAGTATCAAGTCTATATAGGGTGTACAATCATTATCTAACTGAGCAAGATCATCGTATCATGTTAAGAAATCATTACAATCGAAGAAAATATCAAAAACGGACAAAAACGGGCATAAACGGGCAAAAACTGACTAAAACAGCATAAAACGGCATACCGGCGGTATATTGCGGCATACCGGCGGTATACCAGCCTAAAGACAGAAAGTTTCTGGTGCAAAAAAATGGCATACCGGCGGTATACTGCGGCATACCGGTGGTATACCGTTTTTCCAAACAGCAACAAAATCCATATTTTGCCAAAACTTGTTTCGGCCATAACAACTTCGTTTTAAATCGAAATTCGGATTTCAAAAGTCAAAATTACATAGAATTGAATTTCCTACAACATGGAACTATTAGATTTCACAAATTCAAAGATTTGATAGATCAATATCTCAAAATACTCCAAAACAGAGGTTCTCGGGACACCGAAACGAGTTCCGATTGCCACCAAACTCAAAATTCATGATATACAAACTAGGTGAGGGCCTCATATATATATATATGTGACCAAGATCCATGATGGTAACACTATTATCACTCTTGATACCAAGTTTTCTACTAGGTCCATATTAGATTTTAACAGAAAATCAAAACCTTGCTTAAACAAAATTTGGAAACATGCATATATAAGAGAATCATAAAGAAAACATATTTAACAAAATGAGTTTGGGAAAATTTTGAGCATTTAATACCAAAAAAAACAAAAATGACAACAAAATAATATGGTTCATGGATTTGGCAAGATGTACTTGCCTAGGTTAAGCTCCAAGCCTAATCTTCTACTCCTCCTCTTAGGGGGTTAGATACCACACCCAAGGCCTCAAGGCCAAGCTTTTGGCAAGCTCCAAGGGGAGAGAAGAGAAGAAGAAATGAAGAGATAGTGAAGAGAATGAAAAGAGAGAGGAGAAAGAAAGTGAAATGGTATATATAGAAGGGGAATTAATCTTAGCCGTCGGATGGTGATCCATGTCAAAATCTAAGTCAATCCTAACCATTGAAACAAAACCAAATATCCAATGGGTAATAGGGTGCATCTACACTATTCACAAAAATCTAAATACTATTCATCAAAATATCGGAAATACTATTCATGAAAATATCTGAAATCGAAAATATCTAAAATGTGGAAAATCTGTCTGGACGGTTATACGTCGGTATACACCGGTATACTGGCGGCATGCCGGCCAAGGAAAATTCTATAAGTTAGGAAAAAATTTAAAGCATTATAAAAACCAAAAAAATTAAAATACACTATAAAATACGTATCCGTATATAAATACCGATACTGTGAGACGAGTCTCACAAGGGTAGCAGATTGAGTATCGTAGCCAGAGCAGCTACATGTTATAGTTTGACCTATTGGATGATTTTAATTTCGAGAATGAAATTTTTGTAAGGTAGGTAGGATGTAAGCCTCCTGAATTTTAGGGTTTATTTTAAATTTTCTGAATGAATTATTTTAATAAATATTTTATTATTTAATTGTTTTGATCATTAATGTTCCTTTCCATGACTTTGACTTCTGGAGCGTCAGGGATGCCAATCTCTGTAAACTCTCTTCACGAGTTTTGTAGTAGACCAGGTTACTTCGTTTTGATATATCATGTCCCACTTAAACTCGTTCCCTTGTGCTCTTTTTGTATCGCACAACTTTGGGTCAACTAAGACCAATTAATCGTTGAATAATTATTCCCACTTTTATCTTTGATCATCGTTTGCACGTTACCATGACTTTTAATTTAGGAGCACCAGACCAGTCATTTTCTCAGAACCAACTTCCATGAATGATCTACTCGAGACGCTCTTCACCCAAGACCTTCGTGTCCCACTCAGACACTCCATTTTGTGCTTCATATCCTTCGCACAACTTTCGGGTCAATTTGGGCCGATTTATTTTCTACCGTAAAACCTGATTTAATTTCCAATTTAATTTTGGGACCCGACATCGATCCAATCTGTTCGACCCTATATGGCTCTGGTCTGTTTTGAGCCTACTGTGCGCGTGCCACTTGCGTGCCACGAAATCGATCTCCCTTGTGCTTCCATTTTATTCATGATTTTAAATGGTTTAAAATTTGTTATTTAATTAAATCTTGGTCCCGAACCTGTCCGATCTTAGCCCAGTACCCGACCCAATTGGGGTAGGCCCTACATGGCTACCCATACCCCCACTATATTTGCACTCTTCCTACACAAAAATACCCCTCTTTATATGTATAAATACCTATTCTCTCTCTCTCCTTCACTATATATATGTATATATATATACATATGTGAATATATCTCTCATTCTCTCTCCCTAAATAAATATCCTACATTCTCACTCTCCTCTCCCCATGGCAGCCGACTCCCCCCCCCCCCCTCTCTCTCTAAAATATCTTTTTCTTTCTCTCCCTCCCTCTAAATATCTCTCTATCTCTTTATAATATATAATATATATATATATATATATATATATATATATATATATATAATAAACTCTCTCTCTCTCTACTTCACACACACACCTCACTCCCCATCACAGCCATCACAACACCCCCCCGCCCACCAATGTGACGGACCTCATCCTCTCTATATTCTCATTCTCTCTCTCTACTAGTCTCACCCTCTCTAATTATATATTTACACTCACACACTAATACAAATCTCTCTCTCCTTCTCTCCTTACACAACACACACAACAGCACCACCACAGCAGCCATGCACCACCACCAGCCTTATTTTAGTCGACAACCTGAACTTCCATTCTCTCTCTCCTCCTCCTCCATGCCGAGCCCAGCTCCCTGGCCGAGCGCCACCACAGCAGCCATGCACCACCATCATCATCTTTCTTCTCCTCCTCTTCCATCATCTTCATCTCCATCACCATGAATCAACTCCACCACCTCCACCATTCAACCGCCACCACCGCGTGCCTGACCGTCGCCTAGGCCGCCGCACCTTCGCCGTGCCCGGCCAGGCCGGCCCTGCACACAGCAGCTGCGGCGAGTAGCAGCGCGCACGTGCGTGCGTACGCGAGCCGCCGTCGTGCGTCGTCGCGCCATCGCACGGCCACCGTGGCCGATCCCCCACCGGCTGGACGAGTTCCGATGACCCCCCTGAGTGCGCCACCATCTTCCCCAACGCGCCGAATAGGCTATTCGTGCGTTTTGAACGAAATCCCGTCGTGACGCGCGAGTTTTGAACTCGGAAATGGCGTCCCGTCGCAGCAACTTCGTGCACATTTTTCGAGAGATCCGACCGTTGGATCGGCAAACTCTTTGCTCCGTCGCAATCTCGGTATATATCTCTTCACTTTCTTCAAGTTTCGTCAGTTAATTTCGTCGTTTGACACCTCAAAACTGGCCACCAAGTTGACACTTTAAATTGTACTATTTTTGGACAGTTTTGTGGAGCCGACTTTGTCAGCTCGTAACTCCGCCGTCGCAGCTCCGGTGGCGCGCTACTAGTTCATGTGCGCAGTTGGTATAACCCTCTTCCTTTCCCTTAAGTTTCGTTTGATTGTAAGCACGTTTGGTTGGTCAAATTCGACGCCAAAGTTGGCCGTCCGAATTCTTTAATTTGCACTTGTTAAATTCCATTTTTGAACCCGGGACTCCGGATTCAATTTCTGACACCTCCAGTAGACTCATGGCGTCGTTATGACACATTTTTATATAAAGTTTGTTAGATTTGGAGAACGTGGGCCATGTCACGTATTTCGGTACAAAGCGGGTCCCACATTCTGAGTCAACGTGTCACTTTGAGATCGGCTCATCGAAATCCAATTTCGGATATACCGTTGAGTTTGTATCGTCATTCTGGACTCGTTGACATATAATTTGCTGAGTTTTGAAGACATTTGCTCTGACACGCATTTTCGTGCAAACCGGATTCCAAATGTCCGCGTCAACGTGTCATTTTGAGATCGGCACATCGAAATTCTATTTCGGACATACCGTTGGGTTCGTATCATCATTCTGGATTCGTGGACATATAATTTGCTAGATTTTGTAGACTTCTATTCAGACACGTTTTTCGGTACAAAGTGTGTCCAACGGCGGATATCATTTTAACCTGAAATTACTATTTTGCTCCTGTGTCTAAATTGGACTTATGGGTAGGCTATCCTAGCAATTTGACCGTTCTGGACACGTTGGTGATATTTATTTTATCATCCGACAACATATGTAGATTTTGCTTATGTATCATCCTTAATTTGTAATTAATTATTTTTTAGAAATTGTTACTTACTGTTTTTGAATTTTTATATATTTTAATTGCTGTAAAAATCTGGAAAAAATTGTATTCAAGTACTATGTTAATTTAGCTAATTTAATATAATTTTTTCAGTATTTAATAAATACTTTTGGTATTTTATAAAATAGGAAAACAGAACTCATTTTCAGGATATATGTGTTTGCTGATTTTTAATAAATATCTATGAGGGTTTATAAATTCCAGAAAAATTAGTATAAATTTCTATAATTAACAAGGATCATTTTGGTACTTTATTTTATGTATAATTGAGCTTTTTGTCTATCTCAAAAATTGTTGGAACTCAGTGTACAGTCTGATTTATTTATAGAGTAGTTACGACTTGCAATGTTTTGTGTTGTTTTGAGTTATTATAGTATTGGACCTCATCCTACACTAGTGTAAAGGCCCTAAAAAAATTAGTTTGGATATAGTGGCACTCCACATTAGACTTTTATGTTAGGTCCCCACTTGGCTAGTATCCAGTCAGGAGTCGTATCACACCACTAGTGTAATCTTGAACATAACTTAGAGGCTGGGTTTGTATATCATTATTGACAGGACACCGGACATCTATATTTTCGTACTAGTATTCATGTTTTGCTCGAGGCAAATACATCTGCAAACTCATTTACTGTCTTTTAATGCTATAACATGTATTAATCCTGTTAAAATACTGATCCTTGAGGTAGCCAGTTAAATCTTCACATGTTGTATTACTTTCAGTACCTGCCATGCTTAAGACAGTTCTTATATCTTCACATGCTTCTTACTGGTTCTCAGTACATGTTTTACTATACTTTATACTGCTATCAGTACCTACCGTGCTTTATACCGATCTCAGTAGCTCTTACATGTTAGAACCTGGGTTATGGAAAAACTGATAGTTGAGTACGTGATCATGCCCCCACGCTGCGACCTTGAGCCGTGTAAGGACGAAATTATGCATGTAGACCTTGCCATAGGCCAATAACCCGCGACACTTGTACGTGTGTACATTTAGGCATGTACGGAAGTGCATATTGTTCTTACCGGGTGTCACAGCACCTACAGCACCTATTGACCGATCACGTACCTGCTCCAGTTTTAAATATTAGATATACATGTGTTGCCTTGACAAATGTATTTTACCGTGATTCCAGTCATACCATGATTCCAGATATGCCATGTTCTTTATGTTACTATGATACTGTGATCCCAGTTGTACCATGAGGCCATGTTTCCAGTATTTCCTGTTTTATAGACTTATCACACCATATTTCTTGTTGTACATCTCTTTCATTATATATTCATTACTTTAGTTGTAGAAGTTGTACTTACTCCCGTCCTGACAGGATAACGTTGTAGGTTCACTTTTCGAGGAGGAAATGCTATGTGTTACATATTATGGCACTGATTTTGAGGACCTGGCCTTAGCTCCAGAATAGGCTCCAGCGGGGAACCTTGTTTAGATATTTTTCATTTGTTTTGAGACTTAGACTTTGTTTGAACTTATATTTGGATACTGGACTTTGTCTCCAGCTAGATACTTTGGAAGTGTATTATTAAGTCTGTACTTGTTTACTTTCGCTTATAGATGCTGTGTTGTGATGAACCTCTAAATGTGATATTAGAACTGTTAGCAGCTTAGTATCCTTTATTTTCTCCAGCTTAGATACTTTGGAAGTGTATTATCAAGGCAAGTCAAAGCAAGTCAAGGGTTGACTTACAGTTAACTTTTGGTCAACTGGTCAACTCTGGTCAACTCTAGGTCAAACTAGGTCAAATGTTGACTCTACTTCGACATTCAGTCAAAGCAGTCAACCATGGTCAAACAGGATCAAGGCTAGTCTCTATAAATATCTACAGGGTCAACACATCAGTTTCAGTGATTGTAAAATTACTGGAATCGATGGATCTCAAAATACAAACAAAAGAGAAAGATTATAATAATATATGGTGAAAACCTACAGATGTTGTCGGATGGTGAAACCAACATCATCAACGTATCCAGAATGGTCAAATCAGCTAGGATAGCCTATCCATGTCACCCCCAGTTCTCGAATTGGGGGTATTTTTTTCATTTTCCAAGTTTTATAATTTTTGAGAATTTTATTTGATTTTATAGGATTTTTAGGGATTTAGTTGTTTGAGTTTGAATTTTATCCAATTTGGACTTAAGTTGGAGACCCAGGTAGTCTGGACACTAGCGGGACCCACATACTAGCTTGTAGGGGTGAGCATTATTCGGTTTTGGACCGAAACCGAACCGAACCGAACCGAATAAGAGATTCGGTAAGGTTTCAAAAATATTCGGTTCGGTTTCGGTTTTCAAAATACAATAATTTCTTATTCGGTTTCGGTTTTAGGTTTCGGTCCAAACCGAAAACCGAATAAGAATTATACAAATATGTAAATATTCTCAATTTAAGAAAATGTATATTTTGAAAATATTAATTCTATGTATGTGTTTTCAATTCTAATATTGATAATTTAACAACTAGTCCAACTTTGTGCATAATTTCGAAATTCAACAAATTTGTGTATCAAAATTATAATTTTTAGTATAATTTAACCACGATTCCAACATTGGGTCCGACCCATTAATTCGAACCGAACAAACCGAATAAACCAAATTTATTATTCGGTTCGGTTCGGTTTCGGTTTTAGCTAATTCGGTTCGGTTTCGGTTTTGCATTTTTAGAATTTTGGTTTATTCGGTTTTGGCTAATTCGGTTCGGTTTAAACCGAATAAACCGAACGCTCACCCCTACTAGCTGGGCTTGGCCCACATGTCATCCTAACTAGGCTAGAAACCATAAACCATACTCCCATGGCTTAACTAGTCATTTAGAGGCTTAATTAGTCCTTTTGAAGTTAAACCAAACCAAACCGAACCAAACCAAATCCAAACCAAACCAAACCAAGTCTATTGGGTGTGGAGGCCTAATGGGTCTCCACCCAAACCCATTTGGGACCCCCCATGGCCGGCCACCTATAGGCCATCCCCCCCCCCCCCCTCTTTTTACTTCACTCTAAAGTCATCTCCCTCTCTCTCTCACTCTCCATTTCATTTTTTTTTTGAGCTCCTTCTTCTTCAAGAGATCAACAATTAGGTATGCTCATTAAACCCCGATAAATCTCTCATCTTCATTTATTCCTTCACAATAAATTTAGAGGAGACCATTCTCTACAAGTTGAACATAGCTTTTATAGGTTTCCCTAAAACCTAGTTTAAGGATTAATTATGGGTTTTTCCCTTTTTAAAAGAGGTATATATATATATATATAATATATATATATATGTAATTGTGTGTGTGTGTGTAGAAGAGAGTGGTGGGGGGTGGTGGTGTCATGAGAGTGTGTGTTAAGTGTGTGTGTGTTGGAGGATGGGATTAAAGGGAGTAGTGTATTTATAGTGGGTTTTATAATATTATATAATATATATATATATATATATATATATATATATATAATATATATATATATATATATATATATATATAGCTAGATAGTTAGATATATATATAGATATATATATATGTATGTATATATAGATAGAGAGCTAGATAATTAGATAGATAAATAGATATATATATATAGAGAGAGAGAGAAGGGAAGAAGTAGAAGAAGTAGAGAAAGAAGGGAAATAAGAAGCAGCAGCAGTAGACTGCAGTAGCAGCAGCAGCAATTAGCATAGCAGCAGCAGCAGCTTAAGCAGTAGCAGCAGCAGTTAGCAGTAGCACCAGCAGCAGCTTAAGCAATAGCAGCAGCAGCAGTTAGCAACAACAGTAGGAGGAGGAGAAGAATAAGGAGAAGGAAGGATAAGGAGGAGAAAGAATAAGGATAAGGAGGAGGAGAAGAATAAGGAGAAGGGAAGGAAAAGAAAGAATAAGGAGAAGGGAAGGAAAAATGAGAAAGAAGGGAAGGAAAAATGAGAAGGAGAAGGAGAAAGAAGGAAAGAAGAGTGGTAGTAGTAGGTTGTAATGGTGATAGTAGTGGTGTGTAGTAGTGTAGGATTTTGGAATTTACCCGAATCCTAGAGAATGAGGTATCTAGGATACCAATTTGGTATCGAAATACTAGAGTTACTAGGATACGGGTAGGAAATATAGGAAATCAAATCGGGGTGAGAGGGAATGGGTTTTGGATATGGTTAGAGACTAGGTTTGGGTTTACCTTGGTATTGGTCAAGGTAATTGACCAAACACTAGGGTACGCCCTAACATGGGTTAGATGGGTTAGGATCGGCCGTGGAGCGGTTGCTAATGTCTAGATACGGTAGTATCTAGCTACCCTAGGAAGCACGGGTCGAAATACCAAGCGTAGGTAGGCTAACTTGGTATTGGGCTAGGTTAGGAATTTACTTTGTAAAGGATAAATTTAAGGTATTGGCCTACGGCCAAGATATGGATTTCGGAGTTCAAGATGGACTTGGATATGGGTTGTAAGGGTTGGTAATGGTTAGAAATAGTCGCCTAGACCTAGTCTTGACCTTGGTTGACCACGGTTGACTTTTTAGACCAAAAGTCAACCATAGGTCAACACTTTATCCAATTTAGTCCCAAATTCCATTAGAGTTGAACAGTTGACCAAAAGTCAATCGTTAGTCACCATTGACCTAAAGTTGACCTAGAGTTGACCTAGGGTTGACCAGAGTTGACCAAAAGTCAACTGTTGACTTAAATTGACCTAGTTTAATTTCGTTTGACTTGCATTGACCCAGTTTGACCTGGTTAGGCCTAATATGACTTAGGTTGACCCTGTACAATCTAGTTTGACGTGTCTTGAACTAGAATGACTTAATAGGATTTAAATTTGATTTGACTTTACTTCCTAAACATAGTATTGATACGTCTTGTTATCTATAGGTCCTCGAGGCACTGTATTGGATCCAGTTGACATATTATATCTTATCATAGGCGAGTACATTCTCTGATAACCTTTTTCAATTTATGATAACTGTTATGATTCATGTACTTAGTGTAGATATACTTATTCCTGAAACATGGTTCTGACGAATTGGTGTTCCTGGATCTCGACGAGAAATGTTACTCCTTGTTAGCTTGGGATGTATTGTACAAGCTCCCTTGTAGCTCTTGCACAATATATGGTCACCGATTCTAGAGAAGATTTGCTCCCTTCTCATAGAATCCCGTGCAGTGACGTGTCCTGTTTGGATCCATTCTACCAGTTGGGGTTGGGGAGTAGTAACGTATGCCTGTGATCAAATCCATCCCGCATTCCCGAACAATGTTAGTCATATACCGCACTTATGACTAGCCAGGCCAGTTACTTACAGGTGCCCAAGCCGATCACAAGTTGAAACTGCTACTCACACACATTGGATAGATGGCTTACCCTGATTTGTGTACATACCATGATCAGTTCTACTTTCCTGTTCTTGCTCTAGCTCTACAGCTTACCATGCCATGATACATACATGTACACTCCATGATTTTATTGTATATGCTCTATTTACAGTCTTATGGCTTTTATCCTATCTTGAGATCTGTTATGAGATTTATGTACTCGTTCCATCCTGACCGGATATGTTGACAATGTTTACAGATGCAGAGAAGGACTATTACTTCACTTACTACGACCCACCGGACGTAGTAGGCTTAGAGACTGATGCCCTAGATCAGCAGGGTGCAGTACCGCACGGCGAGATACCACCTATTCTGTAGATAGAGTAGATTTTTGTACTGGACCTTGTCTCCAGTTACTTGTGGGACTGTTATTATTTTGTTTAGTATTAGAGACTTTGGGCTTGGACTTGTATATTCTTTGTGTTTGGACTTGACATGTTTATTTTTATTGTCATATTGTCTTTATCATTCAGTATTTACTTTATCATCTTAGAGTTGTGATTGAGTACTTATATTATCATTGCTTGTCCTCCGTTCGGAGTTGACCATATTCTCGACAGGTTTTGATATTATATAAACTGTTGTTAGAGTAGTAAACCTACAGCATTTTACGCCATTTTTATGGTGAGGGCTGGGCATTGTTACGCACACGTGCCCCTAACAGCGGGGGCGGGTCGTGACACCATAAGTCCAATTTGGACACAGGGCAAAAAGGTAATTTCGGATCAAAACGGTGTCCGTGTCGGACCCGCTTTGCACCGAAAAACGTACAAGATACTAGTCTACCAAACCTAACAAATTATATGTCCACGAATCTAGAATGACGATACGAACCCAACGGTATATCCAGAATTGGATTCCGTTGACCCGATCTCAAATTGGTCCGTTGACCAGGACATTGAAATTTCGATTTGCACGAAAAAGTGTCGGAGCCAATGTCCTCAAAACTCAGCAAAGTATATGTCAACGAGTCCAGAATAACGATACGAACTCAATGGTATGTCCAGAATTGGATTCCGATGAGCCGATCTCAAAATGATTCGTTGACCCGGATATTGGTATTCGACTTGCACCGAAATGCGTGCTAGAACCAATGTCTACTAAAACCTAGCAAATTATATGTCAAAGAGTCCATACAGATGATACAAACTCAACGGTATATCCGGAATTGGATTCCGATGAGCCGGCGTCAAAAAGTCCCGTTGACCCGGACTGTGGGGCCCGTTTTGTACCGAAATGCGTGCAGGGCTCACGTCCTCCAAATCTAACAAACTTTATATGAAAACGTGCCAGAACGACGCCACGAGTCTACTGTGGTGTCAAAAATTGAATCTGGAGTCCGAGTTCAAAAATAAATTTTACAACTTGGAAATTACGAATTCGGACGGCCAACTTTGGCGTCGAATTCAACTAATCAAACGTGCTCACAATAAACAAAACTTAAGGGGTAGGAAGAGGGTTATACCAGCTTCGCATAGGAACCGGTAGCACGCCAGACGAGCTACAACGGAGTTACGAGCCGACGAAGTTGGCTCCACAAAACTGTCCAAAAATAACACAATTTAAACGGTCAACTTGGTGGCCGGTTTTGATGTATCAAACGACGAAATTAACGGACGAAAATTGAGAGAGTGAAGAGATATATATCGAGATTGAGATGGAAAAGAAATCGCAGATCCAATTTTGGATTTTCCGAAAAATGCGTGCGAAGTTGCTGCGATGAGGCGCACATTCTGAATTCCGTCCGCGCGCGTCGACGGGATTCATTGCAAAACGTACGAATCGACTATACGGCACGTCGAGAGAGGGCAGTGGCCATGGAGCCTGCCCAGGGGTTCGCCGGAGGGGGTCGGCCGGCCAAGGGAGCCGACTACGACAGTGGCACGCGGTGGTGTCGCGGTGGGGCGGCCACCGGCGCGACGAAGCACTGCAGCTGCTGCTGCTGCTACTTGCTGCGACTGTGTTTGCTGCTGCTGCAGCGCGCGACCAGGGAGGCGGCGGCACGGTGCGGCACGGCGGCGGCCCAGCGGAGCACGGCGCAGTCGTGGAGCTCGAGGGGTGGCGTGTGGTGGTGATGAGGTGGTGATGTTGTAGTGGTGTTCGGTGGTGGTTGAAGTGGTGGTGATGGTTGAAGTGGCGGTGGTGGAGGAGGCTCGGGATGGAGGAGCTGGTGGCGGCACCGACGGGATGCCCGTACGGTGGGGCGGCGACAGTGGGGTGCCGCACAGTGGGGCGGCGACGGTGGGTACCCACACGGTGGAAGGAGGAGGAGAAGAAAAGAAAAGAAAAAATGGTGGTGGTGGTTTGATGGTGAGGGTGGTGGTGTTGGTGGTTTGTGGAGGTGGTGATGAAAAAAATGAAGAAGAAGAAGAAAATGAAGAAGGAAGAAAAAATATTAATGAAGAAGAAGATGGGGGTGTGGTCGTTCACGTACAGGAGAGGGGTGGGGAGGTGAGTTGAGTGTGTAGCTAAGGAGAGAGAGAGATATATAGTATATATTATGTGTGTATAATATATAAAGGGAGAAAGAGTGTGAGAGATATTAATGAGATGGAGAGAGAGAGAGAGAGAAAGAGAAAGTAGGAGAGAGGGGTGTTCGGCCACATGGGGAGGGTTTGCTGGTGTGAAGAGAGAGTGAGGGTGATGGGTGAGAGAGAAAGTGATATATTATATATGTATGTATATATTATATGTATATATGTGTATATATACAAATGAGAGAATTATATATTTATACATAAAGAGAGATATTTAGAGTAGAGAAAAATATCAGTGGGGTATATGGGCATTGATGGAGGGTAACATGGAGCTGGGTTGGGTTCAGTGGAGTCGGATTGGGCCAAAATGGACTAGGTGCAATAAATAAATAATTTTTAGGTATTTATAATCATGGATAAATAAGTAGCATGGGGACTCAAATAAATGGGACAGAAGTATCATGCGGGTAGTAGGCTTCGTGTGGGCTATGTCCATGTTTGGGGTTGACAGTTTGGGTCGATGTCGGGTCCCAAATTAAATTGAAGTCAGGTCACAATTCACGGTGGATAATTAATTGGCCTAAATTGACCCAAAAGTTGTGCGAAGAAAATGAAGCACAAGATGGTGTGTCTGAGTGGGACACGAAGGTCATGGACGAAGAGTGTCTCGAGTAGATCATACATGACAAGTTAGTTTCGAGAAAATGACTAGTCTGGTGCTCCTAAATTAAAAGTCATAATAACGTGCTTATGAGGATCAAGGAAAAGAGTGGGAAATCAATTAATAATTAAATGGTCTAAATTGACCCGAACTTGCGCGAAGCAAAAAGAGTACAAGGGAGCAAGTTCGTGTGGGACATATATCAACATGAAGATAATCTCGTCTACTACAAACTTCAAGAAGAAAGTTTCCAGAGACTGGCATACTGATGCTCTAGAAATCCAAGTCACGGTAAAGAGCATTTAATCAAATAATAATATCTATTACAAATAATTGAATTATAAAATTAAAAAAAATAAGCCCTAAATTCAGGGGCTTACAATCCTACCCACCTTATAAAAATTTCGTCCTCGAAATTAAAATTCCAATAGGTCAAGCTAAAATATGCAACTGTATGGCTACAGTACTCAATCTGCTACCTTTGTGATCGCCTATGCTGTTTCTCTCTACAATCATTTGGTTCAGGTTCAACAAGCTTCTTCCATAAAAACTATGTCATTTTATCCCTTAGAATCTTCATATCAATAAGAACCTTTACGTATATTCTAAAAATAGGTCATCCCCGAGATACTATATCAGCAATACTTGGCCATCAACCAAAATTCCAATCTCAATAGATTTGTTTTTTTCTTATCCCATCCTAAGTATCTTTATCCTATTAATCACAAGCTCCATGAAATTACACATTCAAAAAATATTCTTGGCATTGAGCCTTCTCTCTTTTACTCAAGAACTCCTGAATAAAAACCCTCAAATTTAAACTCTTAATTCATTTACCAAATTATTATACCTATGTCCATGTTTTGTTCTGCTATCTTTCGATCTTGCACGCAATGTTATCTCCTTCCATTTCATTCCATATATCGATCTATCCTCCAATCATAAGTAAATGGTTTGTAGATAACCAATAATCACTTGGTCATCAAAGTCTTACAATGTTCAACCCTCGAATCTAAGCACAAGATTCTAATCCTTAATCCATAGTCATAAATATAATATTCTTACTCCTTCTTAGATACCTTAAAATCAATCTATACTATCAAACTAATCATTCTTAATAAGTCCACTATAGTCAGTCACTCATATATGTCCTATAAGCTTAACCCAATGAATCCCCAAGAAATATGCTCATCACAATCACACATAATAACATATTATAGTTACACTACAGAATCTGTTAACAAGGTTTGGCTATTCGATCATCAAAATAAAAGGTAACAATGGCCTAAGACTGGGTCTAGCAATCCATATCAATATTCAGACAAGGTAAGGGTCAAGCAAGACAGAAAGATTGTCGAAATATTTCTAGAATAGTACGAGGCCAAACGAGATGCATAGGACGTAGTCAAAGTAAAACTCAAGAACCATATACCTCCGAAATTATGTCACATGAAGTTACTATCGTGCTAGTGTGCATTGCTCTGGCTGCGATTAACTTCCTTATTCCATAATGCGACGGATGGCTGCAGTGCACAGCTGCCACGCCAGATAATATAAGTTCTTGAACTTAACTTGGCCAAATCTGTGAAATATTTCCAAACAATTTTTGTAAAATAAAAGAGAAGATGTTAGTCAAAATGCTTAGGAGTGGTCCAAGTAGAATTCGAGAAACATATTTAACCATGATGTCGTTATCCGAAGTCATGCCTCGCCAGTATTTCTCTGGATCAAACTCCGATTCCATAATACAAGGATAAATTACTTTTCTTGAATCAACTCATGAGGCACTTTCAACAATTACCAGAAAGGACAAGAAGAATTACCCAGTGGTTAGCGAAGAAGAGTTTAGTCAAATCATAGAAAGATGGAACACAAACAATCATGTTGAGAAAATCTAATTGTGGCTGTAGATAGACAGAGTTAACCAAGACGAAGAAGAATGATGATAAGAATTTATCTTGCTCATCCGTCATAACAAAGTGATCCGATTTAAAATATAATCTGATAACCATATATGTCTTCCTAAAATTATGTTGCCAGAATTTTTGCCACGCCAGTATGCATAGCTGCAATAAACGATGGAGTCTATAACTTGGATATATACCCTATAATTATGTCATCTAGATTCCTTACCACGCCAACCGGTATGGCTGCAAGGAAATCTAAATTCCATAACTAGATAGTATATCCAACATCGGGCTCTACGTCCTGTTGTGCTAGCTAGTATGACTGCGATAAATTCTAAACTCCATAAATAAAGTAGATATTTACCTTATCAGGATATACCTTAATTCAATCCACAAAATTTATCTCGATGCAAGATCAAAGTCAACAACGAACATCAGGAATCAAATCAACAACAAATCGAGGAAGTATAAATGGAGGTAAGCGGAAACAGATTTCGAGACAGGATTTTGAAAAAGGTTCTCAGGAGAAGTCCCAAAGGTACTATCTAGGTCAAGATTGAAAGTTATAAAATAATCTAAATAATCTCAACCTTGATATAAGATTGGCAATTCATATTTGATTCTCAACCTAGAGGATATATAAGTTCAACTTATACCTTCCCTCTGGGATCCACAACTCATCCCAAGAAAGAATAAAGTTTGATACGGACAATATTTCAAAAATCAAGACGAATGGAAACAAGTGGGAAAAGATTTGAAAAGCTTTCGAATAAGATTTCCAGGGGTCAACTCTGGAATCTACCAAGAGTTCCTGATACGTGACTGAGTACCAAATTCCTAAAATATTCCATGACTCAACCTTAATCCTAGGGCAGGCTCGCAGTAGTACAGATAAGCTCAAGTACTACCACGACTTCGCATTAATAGCAAAGACTGACCTGCATGGGCCACCACAAAAACGTGTCACGACCCGCACCCGGATATACGGGTACGAATACATGGGCCACGCCCAGCCTACGCGCAGTATCGACGGTAGAGCACTTTCAAGTACCCTATACTAACTACAACTAAAGATCTATAACTAGAAATGTACTCATGTCACATCACGAAAACTAAGAAAGATAAGACAGAAAATAATAACAATATCTAGAACAACTAGAATCTACAAGGATCATAAGACAGGAAAATAAAGAAGGAACAACAAGACTAACTAAGGATAACTAGGATAACTACCAGGCAACTCACATAGAAGAATAGTGAGATCCACCTCAGCTAGCAACATCATGAAGTCCAATACTGAGGGCACAACTACTCCTAAAATTTTGTCAACATATCCAGTCAGGATGGAACGAGCACAAATCTCAAATAACAGTTCTAATTATACGATATTGAAAATATAGCAGTAAATAGAGAGAATATACAAGAAATCATGAAATGTACATGTGAGTATCATGGAAAGGTAAGCTGTAAATCTAGAGCTAGAACAAGGTAAGTAAAACTGACCATGGCATGTACAAGAATCAAGAATCGTCTATCTAAGTGTGTGAGTACTAGCTACAACATATGGCCGGCTTGGGTCTGCACAAGGTCATGATCTAGCCAATCATACGTGTGGTGTATGATTGGCATTCACAAGGTTCACAAGATATACAATGTGGGTATTGACCACACATCTACACTAATACTCCCCGTCCCCGACTAGTATAGTGGATCCAACCATGACACGCGATTCTCTGAGAGGGTAACTAGCCTTCGCAGGAATCGTGCTATACAATCACAAGGAACAAGAAAGACTTGCACAATATACCAAGAAAAGCAAGGAATAACATCTCATGACGGGATCCAGAGAAATATCAATCAGTGTGAACAATGTGTCAAGAGAACAAGGATATCTATACTAAATACAAAAACATAGACGATATCATAAAACAGAAATATTATCAAGAATATACTCGCCTGCGATCTGGTGGAATATGTCAACTGAGTCCTAGAACAGTGCCTCGAAGACTATAGGTGGAATACTGTATTAATATAAGGGTTTGAAAGTAAAATTAAGTCATACTAAGTCAAACTAGGTCAAGGCAAGTCAAAGCAAGTCAAGGTTGACTTACAGTTGACTTTTGGTCAACTGGTCAACTCTGGTCAACTCTAGGTCAAACTAGGTCAAATATTGACTCTACTTCACGTTCAGTCAAAGCAGTAACCATGGTCAAACAGGGTCAAGGCTAGTCTCTATAAACATCTACAGGGTCAACACATCAATTTCAGTGATTGTGAAATCACTGGAATCGATGGATCTCAAAATACAAACAAAAGAGAAAAATTATAATAATAATAGGGTAAAACCTACAGATGTTGTCGGATGGTGAAACCAACATTACCAACGTGTCCAGAATGTCAAACCAGCTAGGATAGCCTATCCATAAGTCCAATTTGACACAGGGGCAAAAAGATAATTTTGGGTCAAAACGGTGTCCATGTCGGACCCGCTTTGCACCAAAAAACGTGCAAGAATACTAGTCTACCAAACCTAACAAATTATATGTCCACGAATCTAGAATGACGATACGAACCCAACGGTATATCCAGAATTGGATTCCATTGACCCGATCTCAAATTGGTCCGTTGACCAGGACATTGAAATTCTGATTGCACAAAAGCGTATCAGAGCCAATGTCCTTAAAACTCAGCAAATTATATGTCAACGAGTCCAGAATGACGATATGAACTCAACGGTATGTCCAGAATTGGATTCCGATGAGCCGATCTCAAAATGATCCGTTGACCCGGATATTAGTATCTAACTTGCACCGAAATACGTGCTGGAACCAATGTCCACTAAAACCTAGCAAATTATATGTCAACGAGTCCAAAATGATGATACGAACTCAATATATCCGAAATTGGATTCCGATGAGCCGACGTCAAAAAGTCCCGTTGACCCGGACTATAGGGCCCGTTTTGCACCAAAATACGTGCCAGGGCTCACGTCCTCCAAATCTAACAAACTTTATATGAAAATGTGTCAGAACGACGTCACGAGTCTAATGGTGTCAGAAATTGAATCCGGAGTCCGAGTTCAAAAATGAAATTTTACAACTTGGAAATTACGAATTCGGACGGGCAACTTTGGCGTCGAATTCAACCAATCAAACGTGCTCAAAATAAAGCAAAACTTAAGGGGTAGAAAGATAGGGTTATACCAGCTTCGCATAGAAATGGTAGCACGCCAGACGAGCTGCGACGACGGAGTTACGAGTCGACGAAGTTGGCTCCACAAAACTGTCCAAAAATTACAATTTAAACGGTCAACTTGGTGGCCGATTTTTATATCAAATGCAAAATTAATGGAAGAAAATTGAGGGAGTGAAGAGCTATATACCGAGATTGAGATGGAGCGAAGAAATCGCGATCTAACGGTCAATTTTTCGAAAAATGTGCACAAGTTGCTGCGACGAGGCGCACATTCTAAATTCCGTCTGCGCGCGCGCGTCGACGGGATTCAGTTCAAAATGCACGAATCGACTATACGGCGGGTCGAGGAAGAGGGCAGTGGCCATGGGGCCTGCCTAGGGGTTCGTCGGAGGGGGCGGTCGGCCAAGGGCGCCGACCACGACAGTGGCGCGCGGTGCTGCGCGGTGGGGTGCGGCGCCGCCACCGACGGCGAAGCACTGCAGCTGCTGCTACTTGCTGCGACTGCTATTTTCTGCTGCTGCAGCGCACGGCCAGGACACGGTGGTGCGGCACGGCGGCGGCCCAGCGGATCATGGCGGCGGTCGTGGAGCTCGGGGGGTGGCGTGTGGTGGTGATGAGGTGGTGATGTTGTAGTGGAGTTCGGTGGTGGTTGAAGTGGTGGTGATGGTTGAAGTGGCGGTGGTGGAGGAGGCTCGGAATGGAGGAGCTGGTGGCGGCGCCGGCGGGGTGCCCGCGGTGGGGCGACGACGGCGGGGTGCCCGTGCAGTGGGGCGGCGACGGCTGGGTGCCCGCACGGTGGGAAGGAGGAGAAGAAAAAAAAAGAAAAGGAACGGTGGTGGTGGTTTGATGGTGAGGGGGTGGTGTTGGTGGTTTGTGGAGGTGGTGATGAAGAAAAAAATGAAGAAGAAGAAGGAAATGAAGAAGGAGAAAAAATATTAATGAAGAAGAAGATGGGGGTGGTCGTTCACGTACAGGAGAGGGGTGGGGAGGTGAGTTGAGTGTGTAGCTAAGGAGAGAGATATAGTATATATTATGTGTATAATATAAAGAGGGAGAGAGATAGTAAGAGATATTAATGAGATGGAGAGAGAGAGAGAAAAGAAAGAGAAAGTAGGAGAGAGGTGTTCGGCCACATGGGGGGTTTGCTGGTGTAAAAAGAGAGTGAGGGTGATGGGTGAGAGAGAAAGTGAGATATTATATATGTATGTATATATTATATATATATGTGTATATATACAAATGAGAGAATTAGATATTTATACATGAAGATAGATATTTAGAGTAGAGAAAAAAATATCAGTGGGGTGTATGGGCAGTCATGATGGAGGGTAACATAGAGCTGGGTTGGGTTCAGTGGAGCCGGGTTGGGCCAAAATGGACTAGGTACAATAAATAAATTATTTTTAGGTATTTCTAATCATGGGTAAATAAGTAGCATATGGGAACTCAAATAAATGGGACAGAAGTGTCATGCGGGTAGTAGGCTTCGTGTGGGCCATGTCCATATTTGGGGTTGACAGGTTTGGGTCGATGTCGGGTCCCAAAATTAAATTGGAAGTCATGTCACAATTTACGGTGGATAATTAATTGGCCTAAATTAACCCAAAAGTTGTGCAAAAAAATGAAGCACAAGATGGTGTGTCTGAGTGGGACACGAAGGTCATGGGCGAAGAGTGTCTCGGTAGATCATGCATGACAAGTTGGTTTCGAGAAAATGACTACTCTGGTGCTCCTAAATTAAAATTCATGGTAACATGCTTATGAGGATCAAGAAAAAGAGTGGAAATCAATTAATAATTAAATGGTCTAAATTGACCCGAACTTGGGCGAAGCAAAAAGAGTACAAGGGAGCAAGTTCGAGTGGGACACGATATATCAACATGAAGATAATCTCGTCTACTACAAACTTCAAGAAAAAATTTCCAGAGACTGGCATCCCTGATGCTCTAGAAATCCAAGTCACGGTAAAGAGCATTTAATCAAATAATAATATCTATTACAAATAATTGAATTATAAAATTAAAAAATAAGCCCTAAATTTAGGGGCTTACAAGGCAAACCCCGCTCTTGAAGGTGAGAAAAACTAATCGGAGGAGAAGATCCGAACGCTTGCGCCATTCCTGCGTAGCATAATCAAAGGCCAACATCGACCGCCTCTTTTAGAGTGTTGGTCGATGCTTTACGCCATCTGATGGCCTGCGCCACCTCTTTTTGAGTGTTGGCTAAACTCAATCACAAATAATGACGTCCTGCACCATTTGCCATGTCTTGAGCATGATGCGCCATCCGCTGTTACGCGTAAATGTGCTGACTGACTGATGCACTATCTGATTTGAGAACTGTCACTCTGTATGCGCTAACTAAGGACTTTTTACACATCCCGCACCATCCATGATTGGCGCAGGGTGCTTCTTTAATAAAACATTCTTTTCAAGATTTTAACTCTGAATTTTCTTTTGCAGTCGATCTGAGAGAAGACCCTTATGCTGAGGAATTGGCTTCTACCTTCCGGGTGTCAGAGTATCAAAAAACCTATCTCATGTTGACTTTCCATAATATGAAGAGCCAACTTCCAAGCGGACTGTGCTGGAGAATCAGGACTATAAAACTCTGTTGTGTTTGATAAATGGAAATCCTTTTCTGTCTGAGGACACAAAACCTTATAAGAAACTAGCCTTCCTCTTTGGAGAAGCTATAGGTACATACTCTCATCCCAAGTCCAAGAAAGACCGTCGAGCCTTCATAAGAGGAAACACATTGGTATACCTGCCTGAGATGATAATGAATCTGTCTCTATCTCGATATGCCCTTGCCAACTATCCAAGAAAGATGTCATGGGATCTGACTCATGCCCAAGAAGCTAGAGTTGGAAGAATATGTCACAGGCGTGGGGACCACAATAGAGACATCTTCCTCTGCAATTCTGATCAGTATAGCACCCGCTTAAGGGGTCTAAGACCAAGTTGCATACCGTCTGATGACACGGCCGTGAAGCTACCCGTCAGAATACCTATCTTTGCTAATATGTATGCTGCATCTTAGGGAGAATATCCTCGTAATGCTACCATGAGACTAACTGGCTTAATGCATCCAGAGATTATTCGCTGGAATCGTCTTTCTGTGTGGGCTTTAAAAAACTTTCGTAAGAGGTTACAGGAATTGGGACTCTACGAAGCCGTTCTGACTATCTCTTGCGGGATCCAAAATAACTCCAACATATTTTGGCTTTAAAAGAAAGATACAACAGTAGGACTGACTCCTCATGGAGAATTAGGCTTTGCTCTCCATGAAATGCAATTTCTTTCCATATGCCAATGGAAGATAACCCTTATGAAGAGTACATACAAACGGAGGACAAGCTAGAGGCCTTGGCCAAAGTGAACCCTCGAATCGTCGCAGTTCTCGATGAATTGTTGTGTCACTTTACAACCTACATGCATCTGTACAAGAGCGGTGCTACGTGCTATATATCTAAATGGTTGGTATACCTCTTCTTTGGTCATAACATAGACCCTAAAGTGCAAGATCAGTTTGAATATACGCCTCGCTTCTTTGAGCCACTTGATGCTCAAACCATTTCCTGGCTTATAGAGGAATTTGGCCGTGTTAACACAGAATTAGTTAAGCCCTAGAATGGTTACGCTGTCAATACTCCTCTGGAAAGCTATATAAAACAAACTGGCATCAATTTATCTCCAGAAGCTACCTTAGCAGACTTTTTTCTCTATGGTTACAACGGTTTGTCATCCCAGGTGCAAGTGTCGTTGACCGAATCCATCGCGGTTTGTTATTTGTAGCAGTGCGTTTAGTATTTGGCTACAAAATGGACATATTGTCCGCAATGACCAGTCGGCTGAATGCAGGACTTCGGAGTTTTACCGATGGTTTGATGGAAAAACCCAACAATCAGAAGGAATATCCACAAACCGAGATGCCATACACATATCTGTTTGGCTGGTTATTACTGCATCACCCCTCATTGATGGATCCTGGCCTCGGAATCGGGGGAGCTTTGGCAGCCAGCTTCATCGGGATATTTTCTAAGGCCAAATGGAAGGTTATGTCTTTATTTGACTGCAGAAAGGCACTAAATAAGGGCGTAGATTGAAAATTTTTCTGCACTCCTCCTCCGCTAGGATATGAAAACTTTCCTGCATCCATGCAAGATTTAAAGTATGTCGATTTTCGTCCTCCTCCTGAGGCTTTTAATTGGTTGAAGACAATCAGGCCCTCTCATTTGGTATACCAATTTGAGAACAATTGTTATTTGGAGCCTTACTTGCCGAGTCGCTTTGCTCGTCAATTTGGCTATGACCAACTGCATGTTGGAATGCGACGATGTCTTAAAGCCTTCGGACATTTAATTGATGGCGCTTGTGGATGGAGATATTACAGTACAAGAGATACACGCTCTATTCACTATGCCTTTTCTGCACAGTTGAGGATGGTCCGCGCATATTGAGTTCATACGCGTATTTTCATACTTCAGCTAACACCTTCTTTGATGGTTTTTCGCTAAATGATAGCTTCATCAGAACGCAAAACATATTCAATGGGGACGCAGCTACCATAAACTTAACTGAAGCTGAGGAGAATGTCCCTGCCGAAGATCCTCTAGAAATTGTGAATATGGGTCCCGTTGATGAAGTTCAGGATCCATTAAGCGGCCTTCTCAAGAAATATAAAGAAAATCTCCTGCCAAAAGGCTGCAAAGAAGCAAAGGTTGGAGCCTCCACCCATTCAGCCCAAGATACTCCTCCTTCTCCTGCTGTAGGAAAGAAGAAGACAAAAGAGACAACCACAGTTGAGAAGCCCGGAGTCAGGACTAGACTCCAGATACGGCAAATAGAATCATGTTCGTCACCCGGCATAACTACTTCACTTAGGGGATCAACTCCATCTCTGCTCAGAAGAAAAGTATAGGGGCTGAAGAGGAGACAAGCAAAGAACAGCATGCTTTTAAAGAAATGCAGCCTTAACCGTCGGTTCTCAATGAGACGATTGTAGCGTCTCCTCAGCCGTTATTCAAGCATTCGGCCAAGAGGAAGCTATTGTCCATGAAAGCTCGGGGTAGGAAAACTGTAGTTTCTTCCGCATCTTCTTGCCAAAACAATCTCCTGGCCAAAGAACATTGTCGATGTCGCCCAGAGGCTTTTTTTTCTTCACAAGGTGATGTCTTTACTCTTTTTGTTCAGTAAGAGTTACTTGATGTTGATCCTGTGGCAATTTATATTGATATATCTTGATCTATAGAACCTCCGACTACTAGTGTTCCAGCTCCAGCTGATGTAGCGAATCCTTGGTATTGCGGTTTCAGAACCATCAATGTAGGGTTCACCGTTCCTTTGTATACAACGATATTGGCGGCATTTGCTGCAGCTGGTTTACATCATCATCAACTAATAAGCCAACCCATCTGTTTCGGTAGATGTCCCCTCATGACTGATACATAGCCAATAATTTACCCAGCTCTGAAAACTACCACCACCTGTCACGCCCCGACCCGAAATCACCCGAATCTTCTTTCTCGCATGGGGCGTGATACCGCACGAGCCTGGAGTTGCGCTCGTGCAAGGCAAGATGACAAGTTCTCAAATGGTTATCTTTGAGTTGAATATTAACAACGAAAGAAAAAACAGAGTATACGAAACGATTCTCTTTATTCATTCGAAATCAGATTACAAAGACTTTCGATAGCCCAACAAAATTTGCCAGATTGGCTACAACACTAGGTTCTCTCTTGCCCACAAAGGATTTTGCGTTCCATACATCATGCCTTCTATATCTCGGCCGCATCAATCTATATCTCGGCCGTATCAATCCTGTCGCGAGTCCGAGCGTAAGCGATCGCACGCTTCAATACGCTTCGCATTCCAAGCCTCAACGTTCAAGCAACGCTTCGCCGCGAGCAATCCATTCCCTGCACCCTGCATGAAGCTGGTGGGGGATCAGTACGTTCGTCCTGCATGTACTGAAGCAAAGATCTTCTTTCCAAATCGACATTTTAATATTTATGTTGAATCATGCAACTTAGCTTATGATCTTGCTATTCTCCTTAGGGTCAATTTCATGGCATCTTCGAAAGCGTAAAGCATGGCAAGCATGTTATTCAATTTGCATAGTAAACAGGCAAGCAATCTCGTGTTTGATTCGTGGCACAACTTACAATATCGACGCACCGCCCTTGCAACGACGCAAGGTGAATATCTATCCGTTTTCCCTGTCATGTTATAAGTACCCTCTATTCAGAATCCGTCCATGCAGGATATACGCATACCTTGCACTTCCAAACCCATCGCCCTTATCTATATGAAGGTCACTAGCTTTTCGGGCTAGAATGGACTTATATTCATCGAATCGAAACGTAAGACGATGTTAACTCCGTGGTTGCTAACCAACATCGGAGGCCACCGAAATAATCGCAGCAAGTGGCTTATCACATTCACCAGAAGGTCGCTACCCTTCTAAATGAAGTGCATCAACAATACCGAAAACGAATCCCTCCTAGGCCGAACGGTCCCAGCGCCCTGGCGTGCCGCGTTCGAGGGAATACCCATGCACGGGCTTTTATATTTTAAGTCTATTTGACCATGCAACGAATCTATCTTTCAAACAACCAAGCAAGTTCGCTTATCTCTATTTCAATTGGCACAACGTCCGAATGTTCTCATCGAACGCCCGAAGGCCGCGAACATTTCGAAGGGCACCATACCGTATTATCATCTCGTATTTCTTTTGTTAACTTCTATGTTCTTACGCTTCATTCTTCGTTTCAATATTTCAATGCATCACCTCAACTCAATGCTCGTCAACCGAACGACCCGAAGGTCTCGAACACCTTTCGAGGCATTATGTCATATCCGACAGTTCCGCCACATTCATGCCACAACTGTATTCTTTCGCAACGAAGCCATCATTTATTATCCCGTGCACGTAGGCACGTTCCGACCGTATTCGATGTTCTATGACTTAGCATTCAATGTCGTGGCTTGTGCGCTAGGGCGCTCGCCTATTGTCTTTCAATGTTCTAGCCGTTCTAACTTGTGCGCGAAGGCACGATATGGTTCGTGCACTAAGGCACTCGCCGAGTACAGTTATCCCATATCTTGTGGCTTGCGCACCGAGGCGCTCGCCTTTGCGATATCCAATTCCATAGCGACTTGTACGTTTGCCGTACGATTTATTTCAATTGTTCTATCTTAGTGTTCGACACGCACTACGTTTATCTCTCTATCGAGCACGCCCGTGGCGTTGATAGGTTAACTCAGCATACAATGATATACTTGACTTATCGAATAAGGAGTAAAAAGAAGTCAATCCTTCCACCTTGAGTCGATACGCCTTCGTCGTTTCGCCGAGCCGATGCGGCTCGATTCCCTAACTTTGTTGCACGCCACTCTCCTGACTTAGCCATTCGAGCACTTCGTGCTTCGTTGAGTTATACGCCCAATTCACCTTAGCATGCCCAAGTCTTAGCCCGTCGCAAGGCGACGATTTGATTTCGCGGACCCCTTACTAAATATTGCAAAAGATCGACCTCTAATATTTTCCCGTCAAAGTATAACCTGCACACGAAACAACTAAAATCAATACTTGCATCGATTTGGACTTGCGCCTTGGTCGATTCGATTTCTTAGAATCTTCGAGCCGATTCAACGCACTCATCCTTCGGGGCAACGCGACGCTTCGCATCGATTCACTCGATGCATTCTTTGGGACAAGGCAACTCTTCGCATCGACTTAGTTTGATGCATTCCGGGATAACTCAACACTTTGTATCGATTCGCATCGATACGTAATCGGGTCAACGTAACTCTTTGAGTCAACGACTAAGCATAATGCACCTTGCGGAGCGGAGCATTACAGAATATACCACTCAAAAAAGGTTCGTCCCGAACCGAAACCAATACTAAATTTCCAAGGGTTTATTAGATCGTTCCACGATCTGTCTCACTATCGTTGGGATCGTACAACTTAGTTTGGAATCATACACATATTTTAGGCGTCCCACCAATATATGCATTTCAGCCGAGCTCAGTTGTAAGATATCGGAACAATGTAAACACGTAACTCTTATTCTCAATTACTTGTCATCGTATTCTCGATCGGACTTGGCTCTATTACTTGTTCTCGCAATTCTAGCACACATCATATTGATACATACGCGATTCGCCAACAAAAGTTAAGCATACAATACGATTCAAAAATCGTATTTCTTACTTTGTTTGTTTCATCGGGACTATCAATTCTTACGCGTCGCATCAAGCCGTCGTGCATCCGATCACAACGAGTCTCCGCAACGCCTTGCTCGCGTCACTATCCAACGATTTCTGATGTTTCACTTCGTATCCTATCTCGACATGATTCTTTTTGTTGACTTGCAAAAGCATCAACATTCAGGACTACGTCCGCTAGGTTACTTACCTAGGCACCGTGCTCAAATCCTTCCGACGCAAGTTTAAATTGACATTGCACAAAGGCCACAATCTATCCGACTCAATAGTTTACATCAAGGCGACGTTGCTCAAGACAACGATCGCCTTGATACGAGGGTCTTTACGATACCTTACATTCGATTCCTAACAAGTAGAAATTTACTAGCCAAATTCCCAACTTACCCGTCTCGCAACGTCGAATATAGGTTCAATTCACGCTAGCTCAATTGCGTGGTGAATCCGAATCTAGACGTACAACTCGTAAGTCATTTCTTTATCGTTCCCTCTCGTGCATAGCACGATTCTCGCAAATGCTTATTCGAATCACCAAGTTCGTTGGTGAATTTTCTAGTTTGTTCGTCGACCAACATAACCATTCAAATATTCATCCGACGAATACTCAAATCTAACTATACCATTTAATCGAAAGTTGTTCCAACAATTCTCGATCGCCTAGACTTATCGTCAACATGCACCACATTGTATTTGTTATCGATGCAATCTCATATACGATATCACATGGGTCATCTTACGGTCTGCTATTCAATTCGATTTGGCGTCAAGTCTTCTAGGGTCAGCTGCCCCGAAGCTACGCTCGATAATTGTGGATCATCACCGAAGGACAGTTTACTACGAACCATGCTATATCTTATTTCGGAGCCAAATCACGTTCCGACAATTCTATACGACTACCCAATTTCGGACAAAACTATTTCTATCAGCGCAACTGATGCGCAACTTCTCCGAGTCAAGTCATGCACTAACGTCGATGATTCCGTAATTTACGAAACATCTACTCGCATCGAGTTCGAGTCTATCTTATTTTCGGGGCAACACACGAGATTCTATACGCATCGAGCAATCGTCGATGACTTATAGTCTCGTCTTTGATCAATCACAAAATTTACGATCAACCAAGTTCGTTCATTCTCGTATCCTTACTTACAAAATTTTGATAGCACAAGGCGCACTCCATTTTGTATTCTCACATCGTCCTTACGTTTCTTGCATATCGATCTTGATAGTTCATATCAATTTTGATAGCAAGAGGGTCGACTTCGAATCCGTTTCAACGTCAACTTAACTCGCATCGCATGCATCCAAGTTCGCAACAAACTTTTTCATATGCATCCACTCGTTCTCTGATTCGCCGCATCCCACTATACTTTGATCGCGTAACTGAGTTACCGATTATCCAAGATCGAACCCTCGAGTTATACGATCACGCCCTCTAAGTTTTGCGTGTTTTCCAGTCGTACTCAAATGAGTTTCGCCGTAATGTAACCAACTATTTCTTAGGCATGATTACTCACGTCAACCAACTCTTCATCGAAGTCGTACATCGTGCGATTCGATTACAATTTGCATCGCCCAACAATTTATCGAAATCGCAAGTCTGCGGTTCGATTTCAACGTTTCGAGTTTCCTATCCCGTCGATCCGATTGTTGCCTCAAGGCATAATCGTTTGCTAGTTCCCGTCATTCGACCGAACATAATTTTCAATCGACGTATCATTCAATGTTACAAGTCCCGCCTTACCGTTCTAACCGATCATCGAAGAACACTTGCATCAACATGCCGTCGTACAAATTCTCAATCGAGTCTCAGTTATTCCGTCCGTTGCGGACAAACCTTCCACAATTCTCACAATACGTCGACAATTATCGCACAAATGGTATTACATATACCACTCGGAATCGAGCCATTCATTGCATCGGTGTATGCCATATACCACCCAAAAATTAAGTTACTTCCGTGCAACGTACTCTTTACGAACCAACGATCTCTTTCGACTCACGATTTCCGCAGTGATCGTGCTTGATCACAACCGTAACTTTGATTAATCAAAATCCGACGCAACTCGGCCAATGTATTCATTTGCCAACGCAAGCTCGGTGCGCAACCGAACCGATTTCGTTTCTCGATTTATAACTTTTTGTTTTCTTCCGTTGCATCTTGTGCAAAATTTTATTCTCGATATACGTTGCACTTCGTGCAGCAATTACTTTGATATGCGTTGCACACGTGCAATAATTTTACTTTTGACATACGTTGCACCACGTGCAATATTTTACTTTCAATATGCATTGCGCATCGTGCAATGATTTATTATGATATTACATTTCTTTTCGACATTCAAAGTCAATGCTCAAATCCGTTTCAACGCATTCGATATTGACTTACCGCTTTTCATCGCAAACGCACATTCGAAATCGATATGTGAATCCGTTCGACACATTCCATATCAACTTTCATTTCTTTTCAACGCATCGTTTACAATCAACGCGTGGCAATTGCTGCAGCTACATTCCACCACTATCGTTGTATCGATGCAACCAACATTTCTCGTATCGTTCGTTGTAAACAATGAATATCTCAAACACAATTCACGACGTGTTGCATCTACGGCAACAAATTTCGAATTCATATCTCACAACTTGTTGCACTTGCAGCAACAAACCTTTTCCGACTTTTCCAACTAACACCATGTAATTTCCAAACAACACGCGGCAAAATTACATGATTTGTATTAGACTTATTGTATGGAACATCCAGTGCGGCATCGAGTAGAGTCAAGAGTGATTTCGATTGGTGGTGGCAACTTTTAGAACTGAAATGAAGCAAGCGTCCAGAGAAAATTGAGCCTAGAGCTCTGATACCAATTTGTCACGCCCCGACCCGGAATCACCCGAATCTTCTTTCTCGCATGGGGCGTGATGCCGCACGAGCCTGGAGTTGCGCTCGTGCAAGGCAAGATGACAAGTTCTCAAATGGTTATCTTTGAGTTGAATATTAACAACGAAAGGAAAACAGAGTATACGAAACGATTCTCTTTATTCATATTCGAAATCAGATTACAAAGGCTTTCGCCCAACGAAATTTGCCAGATTGGCTACAACACTCAGGTTCTCTCTTGCCCAAAAGGATTTTGCCGTTCCATACATCATGCCTTCTATATCTCGGCCGTATCAATCATGTCGCGAGTCCGAGCGTCAACGATCGCACGCTTCAATACGCTTCGGCATTCAAGCCTCAACGCGTTCAAGCAACGCTTCGCCGCGAGAAATCCATTCCCTGCACCCTGCATGAAGCTGGTGGGGGATCAGTACGTTCGTCCTCGCATGTACTGAAGCAAAGATCTTCTTTCCAAACTGACATTTTAATATTTATGTTGAATCATGCAACTTAGTTTATGATCTTGCTATATTCTCCTTAGGGTCAATTTCATGGCATCTTCGAAAGCGTAAAGCATGGCAAGCATGTTATTCAATTTGCATAAGTAAACAGGTAAGCAATCTCGTGTTTGATTCGTGGCACAACTTACAATATCGACGCACCCGTCCTTGCAACCGACGCAAGGTGAATACGCCTATCCGTTTTCCCTGTCATGTTATAAGTGCCCTCTATTCAGAATCCGTCCATGCAGGATATACGTATACCTTGCACTTCCAAATCCATCGCCCTTATCTATATGAAGGTCACTAGTTTTTCGGGCTAGAATGGACTTATATTCATCGAATCAAAACATAAGACGATTGTTAACTCCGTGTGGTTGCTAACCAACATCGGAGGCCACCGAAATAATCGCAGCAAGTGGCTTATCACATTCACCAGAAGGTCGCTACCCTTCTAAATGAAGTGCACCAACAATACCGAAAACGAATCCCTCCTAGGCCGAACGGTCCCAGCGCCCTGGCGCACCGCGTTCGAGGGAATACCCATGCACGGGCTTTTATATCTTTAAGTCCATTTGACCATACAACAAATCTATCTTTCAACAACCAAGCAAGTTCGCTTATCTCTAATTCAATTGGCACAACGCCCGAATGTTCTCATCGAATGCCCGAAGGCCGCGAATATTTTGAAGGGCACCATGCCGCATTATCATCTCGCATTTCTTTTGTTAACTTTCTATGTTCTTACACTTCATTCTTTGTTTCAATGTTTCAATGGCATCATGCCTCAACTCAATGCTCGTCAACCGAACGACCCGAAGGTCTCGAACACCTTTCGAGGCATTATGTCATATCCGACAGTTCTGCCACATTCATGCCACAACTGTATTCTTTCGCAACGAAGCCATCTTTTATTATCCCGTGCACGTAGGCACGTTCCGACCGTATTCCGATGTTCTATGACTTAGCATTCAATGTCCGTGGCTTGCGCGCTAGGGCGCTCGCCTATTGTCTTTCAATGTTCTAGCCGTTCTAACTCGTGCGCGAAGGCACGGTATGGTTCGTGCACTAAGGCACTCGCCGAGTACAGTTATCCCATGTTCTTGCGGCTTGCGCACCGAGGCGCTCGCCTTTGCGATATCCAATGGTCTATAGCGACTCGTACGTTTGCCGTACGATTCATTTCAATTGTTCTATCTTAGTGTTCGACACGCACTACGTTTATCTCTCAATCGAGCCACGCCCGTGGCGTTGATAGGTTAACTCTGCATACAATGATATACTTGACTTATTGAATGAAGGAGTAAAAAGAAGTCAATCCTCCCACCTTAAGTCGATACGCCTTCGTCGTTTCGCCGAGCCGATGAGGCTCGATTCCCTAACTTTGTTGCACGGCCACTCTCCTGACTTAGCCATTCGAGCACTTCGTGCTTCGTTGAGTTATACGCCCAATTCACCTTAGCATGCCCAAGTCTTAGCCCGTCGCAAGGCGACGATTTGATTTCGCGGACCCCTTACTAAATATTGCAAAAGATCGACCTCTAATATTTTCCCGTCAAAGTATAACCTGTACACGAAACCAACTAAAATCAATACTTGCATCGATTTGGACTTGCGCCTTGGTCGATTCGATTTCTTAGAATCTTCGAGCCGATTCAACGCACTCATCCTTCGGGGCAACGCGACGCTTCGCATCGATTCACTCGATGCATTCTTTGGGACAAGGCAACTCTTCGCATCGACTTAGTTTGATGCATTCCTCGGGACAACTCAACACTTTGTATCGATTCGCATCGATACGTAATCGGGTCAACGCAACTCTTCGAGTCAACGAATCAGCATAATGCACCGTGCGGAGCGGGGTATTACACCACCCAAAGAATAATACTTCCATTTGGAATAACCTCGGTTCGTGGTGAGAAGGAGGTAATGCCTCCTGAAACTCTGGCGTCTTCTGTACCTCAAACTCTTGTAGCTCCTGTTTTGAGCGAAGCACCTTCTCAAGATGAGAGGATGATAAAAGCGCTGCTAGATTGCGAGGAAGATCCGATTGACGCCACTTCTGATCCTGGTCAGAATAAAACTCCCAATCAAGTATTAGCCCAGGATTCGATGGCCCATGAAGATCAAGTTATTGTTGAGGGTGACGGTCACCAAGATGATAGTGACCAAAGCCCTAGTGATGTTAATCAGAACTTCGAGGAACTACCAACCGGTGAAGACTCTGATGTCGAAGTCGAAGGCAACGAAGGCCCAGGTAATAATGAAGGCGAGGATGAAGATGTTGACATCGAAGGAGACATCAACATTGAGGGGGATGATATCCCTAATGATGACAAGGAGGAGGATGTTGATATTGAGGGCGATGAAAGCCCTCATGATGACAAGGAAGGTGATAAAGACCTGTCTAAAGGTCTAGAACATGTTAAGAGTGATAAAAACCCTAAAATTGATGCTGAGGAGATCTAGACCCCAGTTGAACATGTTTTTGAAACAGAGGGGGCAGAGGTGGCAGCCCCAAGTGACCAGGCTGAATTCATGTCCGGTGGTCCTGAAGCTGGGAGTAGCCACGCAGCCGTCTCTGAGAATACTATGACGAGGCTCATTACAGAGTGAGACACTACGCCTCGTGAGACTCCATATGTGCAGCCAAACTCAGGTAAATTTTTGACTTTATTCACTATTGCTCCTTTAATATATATAATGATTGTACTTTTTGATCGCAGAGGGTTACGTAGGGACCATTGTTGTAGCCCCGTTGGCGTCTACAGCTTTCAGCTTTAGCTCCACCATGGCTTCTCTGGATGTGGAGACTTATAATGTAGAAGGAAGTTCTTCGAGGATGCCTGCACCAAAATCTCCTAGTGCACAATCCATAATTCCTCAACTTCTGCAGGAGGAGGGATTCAGGATGAAGTGGCGACTCTTGTGTTGGCCTATTGGTCATGGTCAAACCTGATTTTAATAATTGATCAAACTCTATCTCGATATACGGATGTTTACTAAAGATATTTTGGACACTTGGACACTGATCAAGATCGGATATCTACTCAATTCAAGATCGAAGCTGTGTTTGCCACTCGAGTCTGTATTTCTTTATGCAATATATTTTTACTTTTATTGAGTCTAGAAATACGTTGTACACCGAGTCGTACTGGCAAATAGGCTATCCAAAATCGTTTTAAAAAATGACGTATGTTTTGAAAAATATTCCTTATTTACAAAAGCTTTTGAACGATTTCAAAAAAGCCCGAAAATTATTTTTTGAAAAACCCTGGCCAACCCTAACAGAAATCGGCCCGAGTTCGGCCAGAGTTCGGTTAGTGACCGTTTGATTTTCGAACGTTTAAAAACTTGGTCTCCATTCGTTGCGGGTTTTTCTCATAGAGTTCTGTCCGAATTCTGCCTTTGGAAAAACTATAAATAGAGAAGAATTCTGATCATTTCAATCACTCATTTATTTTTATCTCTTCTCTTCTAAGCTTACGTTTCTATTCCAAAGAATTCTAAAAAGCTTTCATTTTCAAATCCCAAGTCAGTTACAATTCTCTAGTCAATTTGTCGGTACGGTACGGTCTAGAAGATTTCAGAAAAATTATAATCAGAGGCTTGATTGAAGAAAGTCTCTTCAAAATTCAAGTTGGCCGAGTTCTTTGTATCAAAGCTCGCGTCTGTAGAATTTGCAAGGACTTCGTATGAAAACTTGCAGGATTTTCCAATAGTTGATTCAACTGGAAGCTAGAGTTCTTCCGACTGGACTAGTCCTCACAAGAGGAAAACTAGTATACATCGCTATGTTTGCATTTGCCTTCTGATCTCATTTCTTTTATAGTTATTATTTTGTAATTATTGATTTAATTCTGTGATCTTACTGCTAACAAGTTTTTAATTGGCACTCGTTGGGTATTCCGAAACAAATTGAATGAGAATGGTTTGGTGACTCATAATAAGGTTCGACTCGTAGCTCAAGGATACAATCAAGAAGAATGTATCGACTACGATGAGACTTATGCCCCAGTTGCGAGCTTAGAATCCATTCGCATGTTATGTGCATTTGTATGTTTTCATAATTTTAAATTATTTTAAATGGATGTTAAAAGCACATTTTAAATAGATTTATAAAAGAAGAAGTTTATGTAGCTCAACCTCTAGGTTTTACTAATTTTAAAAATCCTGATTATGTTTTCAAGTTGAAGAAAGCCTTATACGGTTTGAAACAAGTCCCTCGTGCTTGGTACGATCGTCTAAGCTCTTTTCTACTTGACAACGGTTTTTCAAACGGAAAGGTTGACACTACACTGTTTATAAAATCTTTGAATAACAATCTTCTTTTGATTCAAATTTATGTAGATGATATTATTTTTGGATCTACTGATGAATCTCTTTATCAAAAAATTTTAAAGTGTATGCAGAATGAGTTTGAGATGAGCATGATAGGAGAGCTAAAATTCTTTCTCGGACTGCAAATCAAACAAACCAACAATGAGACGTTCATAAATCAAGCAAAGTACACAAAAGAATTATTAAAGGAGCTCGACCTGGAAGCAGTCAAACCACTTAGCACTCCAATGGCGTCTTCAACCAAGCTTGATATTGATGAACAAGGCAAACCCGTCGACATACGTAAGTATCGAGGTACGATTTGGTAGCTTACTGTACTTAACTGCTAGTCGACCTGATATTATGTTTAGTGTTTGCTTGTGTGCACGTTTTCAAGCCAATCCTAAGAAATCACATCTGTGTGCAGTTAAGCGTATCTTCTGATGCCTTAGAGGCACTTCTTCTATCGGCTTATGGTATCCTAAAATTATGTCGTTTGACCTAATTAATTATTCTGATGCTGATTTTCCTGGATGCAAAGTAGATAGAAAAAGTACCAGCGGCACATGTCATTTTCTAGAAAAAGTCCTAATCTCTTGGTTTAGCAAGAAGTAAAATTATGTCGCATTATCAACAACTGAGGCTGAGTATATCGCCGCAGGACGTTGTTGTGCACAAATTTTGTGGATGAAGCAAACTTTAGAAGAGTTTGGCTTACACTTCACACACATACCCATTTTCTGTGATAATACTAGTTCTATTAATTTGACTAAGAATCCAATATGTCATTCTCGTACTAAGCATATCGAGATTCGACATCATTTTCTTGGAGATCATCAACAAAATGGAGATATAGATCTTGTATACATAGACACACATAATCAATTGACTGACATTTTCACAAAATCTCTAGCGGAAGATCGTTTCAATTATTTACGTTGAGAATTAGGAATTTTATGTCAATAATATTAATTATTTTTGTTTTATTAATTAATTTTTAATACTCAAATAACTGTTTTCGAGACAAGCCTACAAAGAGTCTGTCTGTCACCACGACTACGGTCGAAGCGAAGCGGTACTTAATTGTTCCCCGTTGAACTCCCGTTAGCTGGGACAGTACTCCTACAGCTAATCTAAAACAGACGCTGAGTAACAAAATTTAATTTATAAAATAATAATAATTATATTATTTGAAGTTTAAAATTACTAAACTTTGAATTAAATATTTGAAATGAGTTAATAAAAAGGATGTGGCCCACAAGCTTTTTATTTAAAAACCCAGGAGAACCCTAGGCGAATTCGGCCCGAGTTCGGTCAGAATTCGGCCAGAGTTCTGTTGGTGTTATATACCTTTTAGTCAGAACCAGAGGCCCCCTCCTCTTCATCTCTTCCAAATCACCTCAAAACAGCAGCAACAGCCGCCCGAAGTCCTCCAAACCCTAGTTCTTCTCCACCTTATTGCTTCCAATCTACGTGGAGAAATCAATCCAAACTTTGGATTCGTGCGGAGATTTTATCCCTCTACAACATACTTGAATTTTAGAATGTATAACTCTATCTTCCTTCCACTTTCAATTTCGTAGGGTTATCTAGTTTTGGAAAAGAATGTCTAAGGGATTCAATCCTTCCAAGAGGAGGAAGACTAATGCCAGTGAAGAGGCATCATCTTTAGATCCGAATACAGATTCCCTTTTTTTTCCGGTCCAATCGGGTGACGGCGTGTCTGATGAGTTTTACTTTAAAACTCATGACCAAGCATTGCTATGGTATGCCGATTTTTTCATGCGTCATATATGCACCGGCACTCCGATCAAATGGACTGTGTTTCCCGATCACCGTCCCTTGTTTGAGGCATTAGGGTTACATCGTCTCGTTACCCATAAATTCCTTATAGCTACTAATGCCCTTCGACTATTTTACTGTAACTTCGTGTTAGACATATGTACCGCAAGAACTCGTGTTGACGGGATCGATATCGAGTTCAATGATGTATTGCTAGCAAAAATTTGTGGTATTCCAAACGAAGGTGCCCCGCTCGATGAAATCATCGACTTCGACTTTTCCGAGGACATGACTCTTGTTAGTTTCAAGAATGAGCTTTGTGCGCTAGCACGTGCTCGTCCTGGAAAGTTCAAGGCCAATAACTTGAACTTGTTTAACTACGAGCTACATCGTATCATCTATTCCATTATTCTTTTGAAATCCACTTTGAAAGATGATGTCATTGCACTTGAGCTATCTGCCCTCTATCACATTCTTAAGGGAATTCCTTTTTCTGCCGCTAAGACTATCATCTAGATGATGGAAAGATGTCGCAGAAAAGACCGTAATATCTCCTATGCGATGTTTATCCCTCGCATCTTTCAGCGTTTTGATATCGATTTATCCACTTGCGCTCTGGACCCTGAGCCAAGTATCTTCAGCTTTCTCATCGCAGCACTACCGCTGCTCCTGCACCTCCTGCTTCTGCTCCTACTGCCTCTGTTCTACCTCAAACCTACCCTATGACTTTTGAGGGTATCCATCAGCACCTCTCGGACATACAGACTTTCTTTGTTGACACTTGTAGGGAACATGAGTTTCGTGATGTGACTTGATTCCAGGCTCTTGCCAACTCGTTTGCTGACCTCAGATTTGCCCAGATTGGTCATTCTTCCTGTTCTCTTCCTAAAGACCCCGCTGTATTTGCATTAAGGATGAGACGATACACTCTCTGTTCCTGCCCGGTAACGCTTATGATTGGTACCGTGGGCCTGGAGCTACTCCACATTCTTCTGGAGCTGGTCCTTCTGGACATGGTGGTCGTACTAGGACTACTGCTGATGATGAGGATGATGATGATGAGGATGAGATGTGATTTAGACATTCTTGTCTAGTTGTCGTACTATTGAGACTGTTTGTTATTGAAAACACAGGTGTAGGCAACTCTAGAGGGGGTGAATAGAGTTTGTGTCGATAATCACCAAATAAAAATAACTCTATAACACCTCCACAAAATAACTATCAAGATAGTAAATAAATCAGAAAGAAATGCGGAAGTAAATAAAGATCAGAAGAGCATACGCAAACACAGCAGTTTTAACCTGGTTTCCCTCGTGGAGGACTAGTCCAGGCCTGAGAACTCTAGCTCAGGATTCAATCCACTATTTGTGAAATAGTAGTTTACAACCCGTGCCTTTTCTTCAGAAGAGCACGTCAACTTCTTATAGAGGATCGCAGTGGCGATTTGCTTGGATTTTTCCAAGCGACTTGGAATTGTCCAAGTGACTTTTCTTTTCAACTCTTGCACAAAAACTTCTAGCTGAATCGCACTTGAGCACCTTGGGGCTTAGGAAGTTTTGTGGCTAGTAGATTGGAAGAGTAAGGCTTTTGACTATATAGGCTATGTAAGAGAAGAAGAATAGAAGAGTGGATGGTTTCAAATGAGAGAAACCAAGGCCTATTTATAGGGTTCAGGACAAGCAGAATTCGGCCAGAATTCGGTATGGATAATTCAAATTTTTGGCCGTTGGACAGCTGGTAGCAAGCAGGCCCTAAAAATCAGGGTGCTGGAAATCAGGGGACAGAGTTCGGCCCGAACTCTGTGTGGAGGCAGAGTTCGGCCCGAACTCTGTCTCCAGAAGACAGAATTGGTCCATTGGGCTTTTGGGCTTTGTGGAGCTTGGGCTTGGTTCAGGAATTGGTCTGTTTGTATGGTAGATCTTGGAGAGATATGTCTAGGGGTTGAGATGACTCAGTGCGACTCAACGTACACATTCTCCTAGACTCAATAAATTGAAGATTACAGACTTAGAACAAGTAGGAAAACCAAGAGCCCTTTGATGATGCCTTTCTTCTGATATTTGAGCAGCCCTGAAGACGTCTTTTCCCTGACAGCAGTCGTCCGAAGATAAACAGATCTAAAAATCTGAATACCTTTCGGGGGCTTCGCCCCCGAACCCCCGACGGGGGGCGCTGCCCCCTCGACCCCTGTCCGCTGACCGGGCAGCGGAACCCCCGATGCGAGGCCCCGGATAGGTCGCTAGGCGGTTCGGAGAAATCTCTTTGTATGACGTCGTCTTTGCTCCATCATTAATTCTTCATTGCCTATGTCCTGTTTGATCATGTTTGATCATGCTTACTGCATGTCTACAAATACATGTTAGGCCAGCAGAATATGTTGCAGTACGATACAAGCATAGCAATATAATATGGGACAATTAGGACATTGCTAAGTATAAGTAACAACATGATATCATGTTAGGCCAACAGAATATATTGCAGTACGATACAAGCATAGCAATATAATATAGGACAATTAGGACAAAGCTAAGTTTAAGTAGCAACATGATAGTGAGTATATGAATATTAGTGACATCATTATGTTAAATTTAACTGATTAGCCATATTCAAAAACACAATGTAATCATTGGGCCAACAGTTATTGTCTTTGTTTACTTGGAAATGCTCCGACATTCCAAGCTAGTATCAGTACTTTTATTTATGCTAGTTTTAGAACTTTTGGTGACATTTTCTGTGATGTTTGTCTATTAAACATTGTTTTCTATTCTCTACTTTAGAGATTTATATCAGTTCAGTTTTATTTAGCATATCTTTTATTTATTATGCTTCCATTTAAACTGCCTGTGAAATATTTTCTGCTTGTCACATTTCTTTATTGTCTGTGACATTTATGCCATGCCTGTGAATAATATCAAACTGCATGTGATACATATTTCATATATCTTTTTGTTATGTTTCTTCACTGATTGTTGCTTATGCATATATTGCGGGAGAGCTTTCTCTTTTGCAAATATTTTGCTAAGTGACAACGGGGAGAAATAAGATCTAACATCTTCTCTTGTAAGAATATAGGATATGAACAATCTACATGAATAACTTTTTCGGTACAATTCGTTTTGATAAAGACCAAAGATGTTATATCGGTCAAGGTTTGTCAATTATCAAAATGGAGGAGATTGTTGGCCCATTAGTCATGGTCAAACCTGATTTTAATAATTGATCAAACTCTGTCTCGATATACGGATGTTTACTAAAGATATTTTGGACACTTGGACACTGATCAAGATCGGATATCTACTCAATTCAAGATCGAAGCTGTGTTTGCCACTCGAGTCTGTATTTCTTTATGCAATGTATTTTTTTTTATTGAGTCTAGAAATACGTTGTGCATCGAGTCGTACTGGCAAATAGGTTATCCAAAATCGTTTTAAAAAATGACCTATGTTTTGAAAAACATTCCTTATTTACAAAAGCTTCTAAAGGATTTCAAAAAAGCCCAAAAATTATTTTTTGAAAAGCCCTGAACCCTGACAGAACTTGGCCCGAGTTCGGCCAGAGTTCGGTTAGTGACCGTTTGATTTTCGAACGTTTGAAAACTTGGTCTCCCTTCAGTTGCGGATTTTTCTCATAGAGTTCTGTCCAAATTCTGCCAGAGTTCTGTCTTTGGAAAAACTATAAATAGAGAAGAATTCTGATTATTTAAATCACTCATTCACTTTCATCTCTTCCCTTCTAAGTTTACGTTTCTATTCCAAAGAATTCTAAAAAGCTTTCATTTTCAAATCCCAAGCCATTTCCAATTCTCTAGTCAATTTGTCGGTACGGTATGGTCTAGAAGATTTCAGAGAAATTGTAATCAGAGGCTTGATTGAAGAAAGACTCTTTAAAATTGAAGTTGGTCGATTTCTTCATATCAAAGCTCGCGTCTGTAGAAGTTGCAAGGAGTTCGTATGAAAACTTACAGGATTTTCCAATAGTGGATTCAACTGGAAGCTAGAGTTCTTCTAATTGGACTAGTTATCATAAGAGGAAAACCAGTATACATCGTTGTGTTTGTGTTTGCATTTGCCTTCTGATCTCATTTCTTTTATAGTTATTATTTTGTGATTATTGATTTAATTTTGTGATCTTACTGCTAACAAGTTTTTAATTAGCAATATTCCGCTACCTACTCTATTCATCCCCCCTCTAGAGTATTCTGCTTTACGACTTCGTTCCTACATCCTGGCGTATCGGCGATGAAAAATAGCATCGTCGAGACTTATACTAGTGCTTTCTTCACCTCTTTGAGAACTCTTTTGTAGATGGTCTTAGAGAAAGGCCACCCTTACGAGTCAGTAAGGAGAACTACCTCCTTTGTTATTGAAGCCATCCACAATTTTTGCGATCTTGAAAGAGTCAATTTCTTGGAACACATCTTGGATGCGCTTGAGGAGCCTATCAAATCCTACCAAGATCTGACAAGAGGCAACATCCAAAGATTCGTAGATGTAGAGTGCGAAGCAATGGCTCGTGAGTCTGAAACACGACAAGCAACCTGGATGATTTAGTAGTCGCTTTCTCAGTACGATCTGGGGAATTATAGTGAAGCATTGCTGAAGCTAAATCTTCTCTTGAACACCACAAAACTGAGGCAACAGAGAAATCGAAAAGAGTGGCTAAATGTCAAGCTCGTCTTCAAGAATTGGTGGCCGAAATGGCCAGGCTTCGTGCGACGATCACAACAGCCAAGAAGTGCGAGAAAGAAGTTCTTAAATTATATCAAATTGCTTCGAGCCTTCTAGATGATTTGATAAGGCACTGAGACGAATTTATCCGCGTTCAAAGTGATGAAATTGAACGCCAAGTTAACTCATTGCAACCTTTTGACCTGAGTCTGGAAGAGACTTGGCCAGGCAAAGGATGATTGAATCTAGAGTAGAGCGAGCTAATTCTCCGAAGAGACTGATCACCGATCTTAGCACCCAATCTTCCAAATGAAGCTATCCAGATGTAATAACTTTTTTGTTTTGATCATTTTGATAAATGTATTAATTTTGCTTGGAATGAAAATTGATGATGTTTTATGGCTCTATTACTTATTGCGTATCTGTAAGAGACACAAGCAATAGATAGGAATAAGAAATATGTTCAGAGGTACCGGACATGACATATCTCTTGAAAATAATAATACTTATTATATTTCTTCAGAGGTAATGTGGACATGACAAAATATAACTTAAAATGTTGTCATTTCTGAGATGACATCATCAGAGATAATGTGGACATGACAAGTCGTTAATGTAGATAGTGAAATTCAGAGGTAATGTGGACGTGAATTCGCATATCTATTGATTATCCTTGGGCCAACTGGGACTCAAGAACGAGATATCTTTTAAAACAGCTGGGTTTGAAAAGATGATGTTTGTAATGATGTAGTAGACGTTATGGGTTAATAAAGATGTATCATACGATCTGGATAGACTCCGGTGGGGATTCAAAGATTTGAAGTATGTACAATATTTGTTAGAAAATACATTACACACTTCAAACATGGTACTTCTTCAGGAATTTGCCATTGATAGGCATCATAGCGACTCGGCTATCCATCCCAGACAGTTGATAAGCTCCGTTAGAGAAAACTTTGCTTATAACGTAGGGACCCTCCCATTTCGGTTCGAACTTGCCTTTGCTCAGGTGTGTCATAGTCATAGGACGTCTGACAGTAAGGACTAGTTTGCCGTTTTAAAATGCTCGTACTTTGACTTTACGGTTGAAGGGGCTTGATATAGCTCAATGTGTTGTTGAGGTAGTAATCGATTCTCGTCAAGTGCTTTAAGCTCCTGAAGTCGAAGATGATCATTATTTTCTGTTATGAGTTCGTTGGCAATAACAATTCTCAGTGATGGGATCTGGATCTCCAACGGTAGGACAGTTTCGCATCCATTCACCAAAGAGAAAGGTGTACAGCCAGTCGGAGTACGTACGATAGTACGGTAGGCCCATAGACATTCTCCAAGCTTTTTGCTCCAATTATGTTTATTGGTGGAAACGAACTTCTTGAGAAGCTTGATGATCGTTTTGTTGAATGCTTCCGCCAAACCGTTAGCTGCGGGATTGGCTGTAGAAGCAACATTGTTGATCCGGTTATCATCACAAAATTGAGTGAACTTTTGACTGATGAACTGAGGTCCATTGTCGTGAATGATTAGCCGAGGAATGCCGAATCTGTAGATCACATGATGTTTGATGAAGTTGATGACACTGCTTACATATAAGCTGTCAAATAAGAAGGGATACTTTGGATGGATATTTTGGAGGGACAAATAGCATTTTCCTTTAGTAAAATACTTTCAAATAATTGATCTTGTTCTACTTGGAACAAAACTATTAATGCTTTGATTTTCTTAAGGTGATATTTGTGTCGTAGTTGTTCAATTTCTAAAGTATTAATATAATAATTACCATCATAACTATTACAAACATCATAACACTGGTCGAAAGACTATTAAGATTTTGGTTAGAACCAGTTACCAGTACCAATATTAGGATCCATATTATATTTGTTAATAGAAAATTTCTAACTAAAAAAATAGTAAGTTTAAAATATTAAAATTAAGTATTTATATAATATAATACAATAAATAAATACTTCAACTTGATTTTCTCTAAAGTTCGATATAGAATTTTTTGCAGTGGTGGACCATGTTGAAGCCTCCAAATTCTATTTCTTCGAGCTCTTTTTTGTTTTGGCAATTTGGTCTCTAAAAAGGCTAATTTACAGAAAGAATACAAGATTGATTGAAAGTATTAGAAGAGAAAAAAAAATTGTTGTGGTAAATTCGGATGAATTTATTTATTCATAGGATTTCTTTTGTGTTAAATGACCACAAATACTCTCGTAATCTAGTTGTTATATGGATATTTTGATTATTTTCAAAAAACCTGAACAACTTTAATAAATGATCAAATTATGAGAGTATTTTTGTCAAAATACTCCCAAAAGATTATATTGTCTTATATTATGGCTATTGTGGATGTGCATGCATGAGAATTGGGCCTAACCCCGCTCGAACCTGGCCGAGTTTGAACAGAATTGACTACAAGTCTTAGGACCGAAAATCACCAGAATATGAGATGGGCTAGCATAGCCTAAATTTGACCATGCCGATCTCAGACTGATTTGGCTGACCGAACTATATAACACCTTGATGTAGTCCTAATAGGTGCTTTTTATCTTTTTCCAACTTTCACTTAGGGGTTGTTTGTATAGAAGGGAATGAGTTGCAAGTGGAGAGAAACATGCACTTTTGCTTTATTTGGTCGCTGAAAGTGGGACTTGCAGCATTTCGAGGGAGATAAACTTTGCATTGTAAGTGTCATTTCCCTGACACAAAATAGGATGTTGTCCCCCTCTATTTTTATTCTCCACCTGCATCGAAAAACCAGCGGAACTCGCTTGCAATGGTGTTGCTATTTTTCAATTTAATGTTGGAAACTGTGGTTACTCCTCCTCCTCCTCCTCTTCGGTGGATTGTAACACCGCCATATTTGTCTCTCCGGCCTCTCTGGTGTAATGACCCGCTCCGCTCTAGCGGAACACCGATTCAAACGGCAAGTACAATGACTCAAACGAGCCGTCGACCCGATGTTGTTGGCATCGACCTGAAGAAGAATCGATGCAAGGCTTACATTGGCCCGTCAAGATGAATCCATACTTAGACTTTCAAAGGCGCGCTCGGAGTATCGCTCGGCCGATGCGAACATCGCTAAGGTGGGTGGCTCCGATGAACCCGTCTTTGCTTAGCCTAGACACATAACAATACGGACACTATTGCTAGAATCGCTAGGCGATAACACCGCGTATGCTAATAAATGACTCAACGCACCTAGTTAGGGAAATAATCCCATCTTGTATGCTTGTATAGAATATGGAAAAGGAATATGGAAATGTGAGAACTCTCGCCACCGTACTCCACGCTCGTGCTAAGGCACAAGATTACATTTAAGTTCCTTGTGTGTTCAACAACGAAACAATGAATGGTTTACAACAATGAAACGGGAAGGCTATCAACATAGTCATTCTGAGTAGAGTATAGCAACATTGAAAGACTATGGGACCGATGGGTCGCCAAGGCGACTCCCGTACGGAGAGTTGCGTAAAGAATGAACGAATAAATGAATGAATGAATCAACGAATGAATGATTGAATATGTGAATGAATGAACAAGTGAAAGAAAGAAAGAATGAATGAATGAATGAAAGATAAGAAGGAAAGAATGGTTAGCGACAGGTGTGACGGGCACGTGCAATGGGGCTCGCTACCCGCGCTGTACGGACGCCAACCTGGTCGATAACGTATTAAGGCTAAGGGTTAGCCTACGGCGCAGGGACAGCCGTTGAGTTAAAATAACAAATAAAACGAAATGGTCGTGGACACCTCCATCGTATACGGGGGAGAGGCAAAATAAGGGTATTTCCAGCGGCTCAGTCAAAGTGTGAAGGACGTGCCGGTCCGGACGAAAATCAAAGTTGGGCTTACGTACAGGCCTGAGTGCGGGCTTGGCCACCAGGGGACAAGGCCAGGTATTTCAAAAGACTATCAGGGTGTACCAAGCCGCACTCCATGATAGGTGAGAAATTACCAAGGGAGAAGACATGTCCAAATTGGCTTGTGATGCCAGCGACCGATGTATATAGATTAAGTGAGCTTTGCTGGTGGCAATCAACGTGCAAGTCCTTGCATTGAAATCAAAGTAGTCTAAGTTAACTAAATGAAGTGCCTTCTGAACAGGCTTGAATATAACACACCAAGATAATCGAGAGTACTTCGGCAAAGGAGTTAGAAAATACGCCTACGACGTGCTAGGACCCGAGGCAGGGACACGCCCTTGACATTGAAAGTTCACATGAATTACGTAAAGTCATTTCATATAAATTATTGACTAACTTGGTTTACTTTGGACAGTGAAGGCCGGACGGTAAGTATGGGTAAGTCATGCATATATTTCCATGCGATACTTGTATTCAACAACACGAGATAGGCTATGATATATGCCATGAAACTGATCCTAAGGCAAGATTAGAAAGACAATGAATGATAGACGGTGCACAAAAGTAAATAGAACGTGTCTGGTAATGATAGCATTGTGGACGAGCTAGCCTCCCCACCAGTGCATAATAATGTACTGATAACCCTACAGTCTGCTTGCAGGATGCAGGAGACGCCGGCGGGTGCGGTGCTTCCATCGAACGTGTTAAGGTGTGGAGCCAACTCTGGGGCCTTGGAACGTTGTAAGAAGCTGAAGCACCCTATACAGGACATAATGTATCGAACATCGCCATGAATCATTCCATCTTGTAAGCCACTTGGCACGCCTTTTATGTTTCAGAGAGAGAGAGCTCGAGCGACTTATAATATCGGCCTAGCGCAGCTTGTAACCTTCTTGAATATCAATAAAAGTTCGAATTCGCTTCTACTTGTGTTTATTTACTTTCCGCTGAAATGGGGACACTCTGTGCGACTCTGTAGCCTAGCTCAAATCGGCCGTTTCTGGACTTGGCCTTGCACGGGCGCATCCTAGGACCGTGCGGCATCACGTCTTAGCGAGGACGATCGCTCCTACGGGAGCGGGGCGTGAAAGATTGGTATCAGAGCACGACTTTACGTCCTTGGACTTCATTTTGATTTTCTTCGTTTTGAAAGCTCGTTGAAACAAAAGAAGTATACGCTCTCTCTCGTTGTGTCTTGAGATGTTCCATACAATAAGTCTAATATTTTCAAAAGCTCGTACAAGTACTCGGTTGAAGGGATCGATAGGCGAAGGCCTTTGTGCCGAACCACGACGTACTTGAGTTGGAAGGAACCGATGCTAAGAGTTAGCAGAACACAAGATGTGCTTGAATAACCTTACGCTGACAATAGAGAACGAGTACGCGAGACCGAAGTATAGTTCGAACGGGATGGCTATGCACACGGCCTTCTGGCTAAGTTGTGTCGCGTGTCGCGCACCTCGACTTTTGGGTGCAATCGGTGTCACCCTTATTTTTCCGTATTTCCTATATTTCGTATTTGTACTCGTAATTTGATTTTGGCACGTATTTTTATTTTCTCGACTTGTGGATTTGGTTTCTCGTAAATGGGTTTTGGACCATGGTTTGGTTTTATTTTGTGGAGTTGGTTTGGTTCATCATGAGTGGAACACCTTAGCCTATGCTCCTCCCTCATTTCCACCACAACCACCCTCTTTATATCCCCACCTACCACTCTCTCTCTTCGAGTAGGGCACATTTCCAGCACACTGTCATGTGTTGCACCCTCTAAGTCACCTAAGGGTACATGCATTTCCTGGACGATGTACCCACTTGAGTTCAACCCCTAATTGCGTCCGGATAACCTGGATGGTCTGCAGGGCTTGTGGCTGTGGAATAATCTCATTGCATCTTGCTAGTAACTAGGATTGTGATAACCCTAGTTAGTTAATGTAGAAAGCCGTAGGCAATGATTGGCCGTGATTGCTTGGATGGAGTCTAGTACAGTATAGTATTGTCTAGAATTGATTGATTGTAAGATTGTACCAAAATGATTGAAGGATTGTCACTCCAGATTGTCATTATAATAATTGTCACTCTAGATTATCACTATAATGATTGTCACTCCAGATTGTCACTATAATGATTGTCACTCCAGATTATCACTATAATGATTGTCACTCCAGATTGTTACTTGACCCAATTTCTTATATTTATCTTGCCGATAAATGGTGAGAGAAACCAAGTTCCGTTCAGACGAAGGGTTACAACCCCGGTCCTTGTTTGGTTTACGGGTTGTAACCTAGCTATCTGAATAGTCCCATGGTTATCTCATCGTATATCGTCCTGGCATGCTTTTCCATATGTCCTGTCTTTTAGTGATTCTATTACAAGATTGTCTTTTATAATTACTCATCATGCTTTTCTTAAACTAATGTATTTTATTATGTAATTATACTCTTGTGCTAATTGCTGGTTTTAGTTCTTAAGTGAAGCCTCCTTTGTGGCACTTGCTCTTCCTGGAGTCTGACCCAGCTGGTTTTGTATGGCCAGATACCGGAGCAGCAGCAAGGGATCTACCTGTCTTCCAGCCCGATGGTGGTTACCAGGCGTAACCAGGGCATCGAGTGGATTTCTTTTGTTCTCCCACTGTAATATTGTAAATTATTCTTTTGAGGCGTTTAGCCGACGAGCAAGTGTTAGCTCGATTGTACTTACTTACTGTCTGCCTACGGGCTGTAACATGATTGACAAGCCCCGGGGGTTGATCATGTATGACTGAACTCTTACTAGTCCTCATATTTTGTAACGACTAGCTTCATGATCATCTGGATATGTAATGTTTGGGACGCCTTACAATTGTATATTTGGAGATCTGATATCTTGTGATTATTATTAGTTGGTTGAGATTGAGACAATAGGCTATTTTATGACCTTAAGAGACTGATGGATTGTAGTGAAACCCTCACATATCTAGACAGCCGTGACCGTATAGCGGTGTGGATTCCATTCCGTTATACGTAGCTGGCTATGTCTGCCCCCGCTCTCCAGTATTCTGGTTCTGGGGCGTGACATGGTTTAAGTGGTGGCCCATGCAGGTCTTGTCAATCAAGAAATGTGAGGGTTTACCGAATAGATGTCCCAATCAGTACTCGCCCTTGATCTCTGCTCGTACTCTCTGAATCCCTAAAATCTTGCCCTGATCACATGCTTGTATCGTTGATCTGTTCTGGTCCTTCCTTATTGTTCCCATGTCGTCTTCTTCAGCGGCATTGAACCTGGACCTGCCGATCAGCAAGGCGGATCACCTCCCGTGGACCAGCAGCAACCAGAAGATCAGGCCCAGCACTCAGGAGCAGCCTCCCGAGTCGTACCTACTGAAGGAGACCCGCCAGTTCAGCCAGTCCAGCCTGCAGAGCCTGATGATGGCACTTTGGTGGGTCTCATCAGATCATTGTTAGCTTCTCAAGATCGTCGAGGAGATGCCTTGCAACAGGCGGTGGCAGATGCTCTGAACAGAGACGGTCATCCAAGGAACAGTGCGGCCAACAGCTTCAAGCGCTTGAATCCTCCCTTCTTCGACGGCAGTGAAGATGCGATCGCTGCAGATGCATGGCTTCAGGACACAGAGGTGATTCTAGAAGCAGCCAGAACTCCAGAGAACGAGAAGGTGGCCGTGGTGTGCCTGCAGTTACTAGATCTTGCCCGCAGCTGGTGGGCAGCACAGGCCGTTGGATTAGTGGCACCCATTGCTTGGGCAGTATTTCGTAAGAGATTCCAGACGAAGTTCTTCGATGCGGTGGCTCGGTACGATCTACAGACCAAGTTCACCAATCTGAAGCAAGGAGGCAGGACGGTCGACAGATATGCGGCCGAGTTTTCCAGACTTAGTCGGTTTGCACCCACCCTGGTGGCGATCGAGTTCGACAGAGCCCAGCGGTTCCAGCAGGGGCTCCACCTCGAGATTTTGTTGGCAGTAGAGCAGTTTGAGCATCAGACTTTTGATGCAGTATTGAGGGCAGCCAGGAGGCACGAGTATACCTCCCACAGGATCGTAGACAGGACCGGAGGTCGGAAGCGATCTCACGGCCAGATGACTCAGTCTTCAGCACCAGCCCCGACAGTTAGGGCTTTGACAATTGGGACTCCGAGGCAGGCGGCCTCAGTGACGTCGGTCACGTCTCCTCAGCAGCAGATGCAGAAGCAATCTTCCGCAATGGGCTGCACTCATTGTGGAAAGCCAGGACACGTTGTTTCGGAGTGTCGCAGAGCTCAGGGATTATGTTTGGCTTGTGGAGCACCGGACCACAAGATAGGGTCCTGTCCGAATAGGGCCAGTTCTTCATCGGCCCAGACTAGTCCTTCGGTAAGGGGACCAGCACCAGTGCAGCAGCAGTACCAGCCTCCGAGGCCATTGCCGCCTCAGACCCAAGTATTCCAGCAGCAAGGACCCCAACAGTATCCCCTGGTCCAAGCTCAGACTCAGAACCGGCAGAGAGGTTCCTAGCAGGATATCTTCCCTCTCTCTCGTGCCTTCGATTTCCTTGCTTACATACATGATTGCATGATTGATTGCTTAGTATAGCTTGCCTGTGATTAGTATAGCTTGTTCTTGTCCCTCTAGCCTCTTAATTAAATTCCGAGGACGGAATTCTTTTAAGGTGGGTAGAGTTGTCACCCTCATTTTTCCGTATTTTCTGTATTTCGTATTTGTACTCGTAATTTGATTTTGGCACGTATTTTTATTTTCTCGACTTGTGGATTTGGTTTCTCGTAAATGGGTTTTGGACCATGGCTTGGTTTTATTTTGTGGAGTTGGTTTGGTTCATCATGAGTGGAACACCTTAGCCTATGCTCCTCCCTCATTTCTACCACAACCACCCTCTTTATATCCCCACCTACCACTCTCTCTCTTCATTACCACCACCATTAATTTTTTTCTTCTTCTCCTTCCTCCACAACTCTCCACCCATAGGCAAGTGCACCTTGCCATCACTTGAGAACTCTATGTTATTTGTCCACTAGCTAGATTAGGACATGGTGATCAACATTAGAACTTGGATTTTTGTGATTTGGAGCCTCCATTGTGATAGATCTAAGTTATTTCTATTTTCGAATTTTGTATGGTTTGAGCTTCTTAAGTTGGATTTTATGGGTTTTTGATGTTTCCATGTGGTAGAGCATTCAGTTTCACCCAAGTTGGAGCTTTGGAAATCCGGATTTGGAGTTCGGATGGCCAAGTTGTGAGCTTTTGAAGCTTTGGGTTCAGCCATGGTGTTCTTGCTGTTTGGAGAAGACAGTGAGCAGTGTGCAGAGCTTCTTAGCTTACGCCACTGAGTCTTGGATACGCTTCCTGTTGGAAGCGTGTCTCCTGCGTGCGTGCTTTTGTGCGTACGCAGACTTGAGCGTGCGTGACTTTTCACGTACGCAGCTCCCTTGAGCGTGCGTGACTTTTCATGTACGCTGCTCCCTGTAGCGTGCGTGACTTTTCACCTACGCTGCTCTCTCAGCGTCCGTGACTTTTCATGTACGCTGCTCTCCTTGAGCGTGCGTGACTTTTCACGTACGCAGCTTTCTTGAGCATGTGTGACTTTTCATGTACGCTGCCCCTGTAGCGTGCGTGACTTTTCATGTATGTTGCTCCCCCTTGAGCGTGCGTGACTTTTCATGTACGCTGCTCCCCTTGAGCGTGCGTGACTTTTCGTACGCTGCTCCCCTGACCCCTTGCTTAACCCCTTGGCTCTTGGAGTTTTGGTCTTAATTCTTTAAGCTTTGCTCTTCTATAGCCCTGTATATTGATATTCTATTAGATATTTTACGTCCATTTTATATCCTTACGCCTTTTGTCCTGAACTTGATAATCATGAATTCATTTGATATGTTTGGAATTGATAATTGAGCATGACGTGATAGTGACCCGTAGTGGTGCACTCTTGACATAATAACCTGACATGACCTGATAGTGGCTCGTCGTGGCGCACTCCTGATTAGTACACTTGGCATGATAACCTGATATATCTTGAACAGATGTTGCGACAGCTACCTGACATGACATGACTTGATAAGTATAAACAACCTGGACACCGTGGACGATTGTGCTTGTGCAATGAACCAGTCTTGTCGTGCATCATGCTTAGGATGGGATCCCTGAGTACCACGGTCAGGAGTACCTACTGAAATAGACTAAGGCTAATAACTAGATTAACACAGTAGTCATGAAGAGATTTCCCAGCTACAGGCAATCCCGTTATCTGGGTGCCCCACTTGGGATCTGTAGCCTGCCGTCGAGTAGGGCACATTTCCAGCACACTGTCATGTGTTGCACCCTCTAAGTCACCTAAGGGTACATACGTTTCCTGGACGATGTACCCACTTGAGTTCAACCCCTAATTGCGTCCGGATAACCTGGATGGTCTGCAGGACTTGTGGCTGTGGAATAATCTCATTGCATCTTGCTAGTAACTAGGATTGTGATAACCCTAGTTAGTTAATGTAGAAAGCCGTAGGCAATGATTGGCCGTGATTGCTTGGATGGAGTCTTGTACAGTATAGTATTGTCTAGAATTGATTGATTGTAAGATTGTACCAAAATGATTGAAGGATTGTCACTCCAGATTGTCACTATAATGATTGTCACTCCAGATTATCACTATAATGATTGTCACTCCAGATTGTCACTATAATGATTGTCACTCCAGATTATCACTATAATGATTGTCACTCTAGATTGTTACTTGACCCGATTTCTTATATTTATCTTGCCGATAAATGGTGAGAGAAACCAAGTTCCGTTCAGACGAAGGGTTACAACCCCGGTCCTTGTTTGGTTTACGGGTTGTAACCTAGCTATCTGAATAGTCCCATGGTTATCTCATCGTATATCGTCCTGGTATGCTTTTCCATATGTCCTGTCTTTTAGTGATTCTATTACAAGATTGTCTTTTATAATTACTCATCATGCTTTTCTTAAACTACTGTATTTTATTATGTAATTATACTCTTGTGCTAATTGCTGGTTTTAGTTCTTAAGTGAAGCCTCCTTTGTGGCACTTGCTCTTCCTGGGGTCTGACCCAGCTGGTTTTGTATGGCCAGATACCGGAGCAGCAGCAAGGGATCTACCTGTCTTCCAGCCCGATGGTGGTCACCAGGCGTAACCAGGGCATCGAGTGGATTTCTTTTGTTCTTCCACTGTAATATTGTAAATTATTCTTTTGAGACGTTTAGCCGACGAGCAAGTGTTAGCTCGATTGTACTTACTTACTGTCTGCCTACGGGCTGTAACATGATTGACAAGCCCCGGGGGTTGATCATGTATGACTGAACTCTTGTTAGTCCTCACATTTTGTAACGACTAGCTTCATAATCATCTGGATATGTAATGTTTGGGACGCCTTACAATTGTATATTTGAAGATCTGATATCTTGTGATTATTATTAGTTGGTTGAGATTGAGACAATAGGCTATTTTATGACCTTAAGAGACTGGTGGATTGTAGTAAAACCCTCACATATCTAAACAGCCGTGACCGTATAGCGATGTGGATTCCATTCCGTTATACGTAGCTGGCTATGTCTGCCCCCGCTCTCCAGTATTCTGGTTCTGGGGCGTGACAATCGGGTTGCGAGCGATATCAAGTATCGCTCGATCGAGAACGGAGATACACTTTGAGTGTCTATCGATAGGAATGCTATCGAGTTAACGCTTAGGCGTACCCAAAAGATTGGCTTGGATTTTGAGGATTAGTGCGAACGACTTAGTACGTCGAGGCGACGTGAGCGATTGCGCTAGAAATTCATCAAACGAATCTGAAGGATGTCTTAGCGCATGACGCGAACGTGATTGAGGACTAGATCGTATGGCTTGAATTCGAGTGGTGTATGTGATAGGTTCGGAGAAGAATAAAAATGACTGTCGACGACTAGTCGAGTGGCTCGAACCCTGAGTGGTGTATGGACGTCATAGAAATTGTTCGAACGAGACTAAAGGAGTTACGGATCGTACGAGTACGTCGGCAAGCGATGCGATCGTGCAAAGCCTTAGAACGTGTCACGCTTAGTTGGTCGTGACTTCAAAAGTCCCGAACGAGATGTCGCTGGACAACTTGTCAATGGGCAACGCGAGTTAGAAAATGGTTCGGAACGATGAATGAAAATGAATGGTCTTGATCGAGGAAACTTAGAGGATCGCGCGTACGATTTCGGATTGATTCAAATGAATTGTGACTTGAGTTTGAACAACGATCTTGAAACTAGCTTTAGGAATAGCAGTTGAACTTGATCTTGAATATTAAATAAAATTGTGGAATATCCAACTCGGACAACAGCATCAACGCACGACTCGAAATCGGTTGCAAAGGAAGATCGTCAGGTTACGCATATCGTCGATGGTATTGAGGCGTATCAAAGATCGATATGCGATAACTCGGGGGTACTCTGACTCGGCAAATGATGATCGTGCAAATATTATTGTTCCGTTGGATGATATACTTGGGATGTTAAAAATGTGTCGAGGAAAAGATAGACTTGGCTCGAGGATTTTCTAGTTGAACGCATGACGGTCGGATTGTCAAATTGATTTGGCTTTGATGAAAATGAGAATGCTTGGATTTGCTTCGTTGACAACCACAACGTTGACGTTCTTGTCTTATGTGAGCGCAACTCCAGCCTCGCACATGCGTCGCGCCGGATTAGGATGATCACTCCGTGTGAGCGCTGATATGGTAATTCATACAGCGGGAGTGATTGAACTTGGATGGCGTGGAAATTTGATTGCTTCGACTTGTGGTTTGACGCGAAGGTAAACTTGAGAAAGACTTGGTGTGCCTGATGATTAAACTTGAGGATTGAGTAGGTCCAATCCGCGTATTGAGAATGAGTTAGTCTAAACTCAAACAAGAGTTACGCCCCGATGAGAATGATTATTCCACGGGAGCGTTGCATGGTGATTCATGAACCACCGTGGATAATCGGACTCGCGTGAGATTGGGACACAATGTATTGTCGAGCTGGATGACCTCGTGATCGAATACATGAATTGGTTAGAATGGATATGTGAAGTATGTCGATTGGGTGATTTGAATGGATTCGAATATGCGCAATGAATACATTGATGCGAATAGGTGATCGTGCTCGATGTTTAGAAATCTGAGTAACGCGAGCTTGGGTAGAAAATCTTGTACTACCGACTTTGGTTTGACCCTAGGATTGGGGTCAGTGTTGGTATTATTGTTGGAGAACTATGATTCCAATCCTGACATTGATTTAGCCTTGAAAAATGGCCTAGCGGATAGGCGGACGACCCTATGCCGAGTGATTGAACCTGTGTTGTTTACGTTATCGTCTGGACGGACGATAGACTTGGGACAACAAGACTTAGAGTAGGACGAGGAACTGGGGATGTGCTTGAACGACGGCGAGATTGGCCCCAAATGAAGGGAATGATAGGAATGGATGATGCGCAAGTAAAGTTGGGATAGCTAATCGAATCATCTCGAGGACCGAGATGACGATAGTGAGATGCACACGAGTTCGGTTTTAAATCGAAGTTAGCAAACGATCGGCAAATCAAAACTATCACGAGTAGCTTGTCCGACTTTGCTAATCGCTAAGCTTGGTTGAAATGTACGTATTCGGGGGACGCCTTGAATATGTGCACGATCCAAACTCAGCGATGTGATGAACTCGAATGCAGCTGCGAGTGGATGTTGCGATGCGCATGGATGATGGAGTGAGTTTGCCTCAGCCTACGACCCTCGCGTTTGATGAATTTCGACGTGCCTCGTGTGACTATTACAGCCCCGTAACAAGGCGCAATAGCAACCAAGTCGAAGAAATGCTTGAATTGAATAAGTACCATCAACTCTAAAATGAATAAAAAGTTATTCAATAAAAATCGACCAAACGTATGCGATACGGAACTTGGAAAGGTACCGAGCATGGTTCGATGCCATCGAACGATAAAGCCATTCGATAAGGATTGTCTAAGAAACGTGACGACACGAGTCAAGGAACGGTAGGATGACCTGCACTCAGAAAGTCTCGAGGACGAGACTTATTTTGAGTGGTGTATTATGTAATGACCTGCTCCGCCCTAGCGGAACGCCAATTCAAACGGCAAGTGCAACGACTCAAACGAGCCGTCGACCCGAAGAGTTGGCATCGACCTGAAGAAGAATCGATGCAAGGCTTACATTGGCCCGTCAAGATGAATCCAGACTTAGACTTTCAAAGGCGCGCTCGGAGTATCGCTCGGCCGATGCGAACATCGCTAAGGTGGGTGGCTCCGATGAACCCGTCTTTGCTTAGCCTAGACACATAACAATACAGACACTATTGCTATAATCGCTAGGCGATAACACCGCGTATGCTAATAAATGACTCAACGCACCTAGTTAAGAGAATAATCCCATCTTGTATGCTTGTATAGAATATGGAAAAGGAATATGGAAATGTGAGAACTCTCGCCACCGCGCTCCACGCTCGTGCTAAGGCACAAGATTACATTTAAGTTCCTTGTGCGTTCAACAACGAAACAATGAATGGTTTACAATAATGAAACGGGAAGGCTATCAACATAGTCATTCCGAGTAGAGTGTAGCAACATTGAAAGACTATGGGACCGATGGGTCGCAAAGGTGACTCCCACACGGGGAGTTGCATAAAGAATGAACGAATAAATGAATGAATGAATCAACGAATGAATGAATGAATATGTGAATGAATCAATGAATGAACGAACAAGTGAAAGAAAGAAAGAAAGAATGAATGAATGAAAGATAAGAAGAAAAGAATGGTTAGCGACAGGTGTGACGGGCACGTGCAACGGGGCTCGCTACCCGTGCTGTACGGACGCCAACCTGGTCGATAACGCATTAAGGCTAAGGGTTAGCCTACGATGCAGGGACAACCATTGAGTTAAAATAACAAATAAAACAAAATGGTCGTGGACACCTCCATCGTATACGGGGGAGAGGCGAAATAAGGGTATTTCCAGCGGCTCAGTCAAAGTGTGAAGGACGTGCCGGTCCGGACGAAAATCAAAGTTTGGCTTACGTACAGGCCTGAGTGCGGGCTTGGCCACCAGGGGACGTAAGGCCGGGTATTTCAAAAGACTATCAGGGTGTACCAAGCCGCACGCCATGATAGGTGAGAAATTACCAAGGGGGAAGACATGTCCAAATTGGCTTGTGATGCCAGCGACCGATGAATATAGATTAAGTGGGCTTTGCTGGTGAGTATGGGTAAGTCATGCATATATTTCCATACGACAATTGTATTCAGCAACACGAGATAGGCTATGATATATGCCGTGAAACTGATCCTAAGACAAGATTAGAAAGACAATGAATGATAGACGGTGCACAAAAGTAAATAGAACGTGTTTGGTAATGATAGCATTGTGGACGAGCTAGCCTCCCCACCAGTGCATAACAATGTACTGATAACCCCATAGTCTGCTTGCAGGATGCAGGAGACGTCGGCGGGTGCGGTGCTTCCATCGAACGTGTTAAGGGGCGGAGCCAACTCTGGAGCCTTGGAACATTGCAAGAAGCTGAAGCACCCTATACAGGACATAATGTATCGAACATCGCCATGAATCATTCCATCTTGTAAGCCACTTGGCACGCCTTTTATGTTTTAGAGAGAGAGCTCGAGCGACTTGTAATATCGGCCTAGCGCCGCTTGTAACCTTCTTGAATATCAATAAAGAGTTCGAATTCGCTTCTACTTGTGTTTATTTACTTTTTGCTGCAATGGGGACACTCTGTGCGACTCTGTGGCCTAGCTCAAATCGACCGTTTCTGGATTTGGCCTTGCACGGGCGCAACCTAGGCCCGTGCGACATCATGCCTTAGTGAGGACGATCGCTCCTACGGGAGCGGGACGTGACATCCGGTGCGATCTTGCGTCCCCAGAAAGGGATGTCGAAGGGAGGATCTATCCGCGGGGATCACCGTGGAAGAGACGCAAAAAGTCATGTGCTCAACAGAGGAGATGGGACGCGGGAAGCATCACGGTCAGAGAACGAAGCAAGGCCGAGCTAGAGGACCAGAATGGTCAGGCGGCAGGATCGAGTCAACCCTCGATGGTGGAGTACGACGAATGAACACTGCCACGGACGGATCTCTGCGAGGATGACCGAAGGAGCCTGTTGAAGCCTTGGTCGGCAGAGCGGCTCGCCGATACTCGCTGGATCCTGTGTGTCGAATCGAACGGGAAGATGCTGGCGAGAGGGAAGAAATATGTCGACGCCGAGGAGGTCTTGTAGTCAGGGCCGGCCCGAACCAATTGGGGACCCAAGATGAAACTTTCAAAATGGACCCCCTATACATAATGTAAAAAAAAGAGAAAATTTGAGTGGCACCCCACTTTATTTACGCTTATTTAAGGTGCATCCCACCACTTTACACTATTGTAATTCATCCCCCACTTTACACTACACGCTTGAAAAAAATTGTTATAGTTAAGATTTGAACCAAGGACCTCTTAAATATAAGTTTAATATTGTAACCACTACACCACAATATTTTTTGTTGAAAGAAGATATATGATACATACTAGTTCTATTATAGACAATTCCATGTTGGTGCCCCTTTTCGTCAGGGGACCCTGGCCGTCGTCCGGCCTGCCCTGGACCAGGGCCGTCCCTGCTTGTGGTGATGGTGGTGGCGGTGAAGAGGGTTTTTTTTTGTGATGGCTTCACCAAAACTTGTAGCTTTCAATTTAATTTGACTGCTCTTATAAGATTTTGGTAATCTGAGAATGGAAAGTTTTGTGGTAAGTATAGCACTATTTCAACATGGTCATTTTATCACTTATATAGGATGACATCCAAACATTGAGAAGTAACTCTTACTCACTTGTGTGAGACAAAAAGGACGGTATCCAACCGCATTTTGAAAAAGGAAAAGGTCTGACAGTCCGTAAAAAATTGTAGTGCCATGTGTCAGGATGTGATTGGCTTTGGTTGGAAAAAAAATACTCTTCTCCGCTAACATGGTAAAAATAATTGGCCAATGAAAAATCGACACATGACTGCGGTTCACGCTTTGGTTTTTCAGCACGGTCTTGGTAGAAGAGTTGTTTGAAATTACTTGCTTGGAAGTAGAGCTGCCAAGACGGATCGGCGGGGTGGGCCGGCCCGTAACCCACCATAACCCATCATTTGGCGGGACGGGGTGGGCCGACCCACCATTTTGGCGGGCTGGAAAAATTTCAACCCAACCCAACCCACCGGCGGGCCGCGGGCTAGACGGACCGGCCCGCTTAATTTTTTTAAAAATTTAAATTATTGTTTAGTTTCTTAAAAGAAAAAAATTATATATATAATATTTTCTACTCACTCTCATATGCATCAAATTACAAGTAAAATACAAGAAACATTATAATAGTAGATATTTCTTTAAAACACCTTCATTCATGTAAATAAATGACCAAATTTAATATTTTATACGTCATTAGTTGCATTAAATGAGAATTTTTATCATTTATAATATATATCTCATATATGTGCTAAATAAAAATATTAAAATTTTTATAAAAAAATAAATGGCGGACCAACCCACTTGGCCCGCGGGCTAGCCCACCGCGCGGCGGGCTACTAGCGGGCCATCCACCTAGGCCTGCCTGTTTGACGGGCTCCTAAATGCTCGATCCAACCCACCTTTTTGGCGGACGGGACAGGCCGGCCCAACGGGCTTAGCCCATTTTGACAGCTCTACTTCGAAGTCACAGTTGGACTCTTTTGCGGAATTACTTGCTTGTAACCAAAACAGCCCCCCACAAGCGCAACCTTTTGCGCATCCCTGTGAGCAAGAAGCAAACATGCATCGTCATCATCAAACCCTATTGCTACCCATCCGCGCACCACTGTCCCTCCTCCGTCTCATCCGCTGCTCCGTCCGCCCCCTATCCTCCTCCGCAGCCCCTCCCAACCAGTCACGCGGAGGCCTCCCTCGCTTCCACTCCCAAACCCTCCCTTCCTCCAAGGCACTCCCCCTCTCCCTCACTCGTATTTTCTTGATTTCTTTTTCCTTTTTTCTTTCTTTCTGATAATTAGTAATAATTGCAGGGAGAAGTTGTTCGAGTTCAAGGCGACGAGTTCTGGCACATGGCCAAGGTCCTCCGCTTGGCTGCCAACGACAGGTATGCAAATCATGCCACTGTTGTTGTGACTGGTGTGTTTCCAAATTTATTGTTTGGTTGCATGTAAAACGATGTTACGGGATTCGCAAACGCACATTGTCTGGAATTATGTAATTGGGTAGCTTGGTTTCAACTTTTGTTAACTTCGTATTGGGATGTAATGGTGTAATAAATGTTGTCGTAACAAAAGATGAGGTATTTGGGGGCCTTGTTAGCAATTCGGAAAATGAAAAAAATTCGGGACGGCAAAAGTACGAGTATATATCGGCACAGGGCTAGTAAAATACGTTAAAAGAATCGGTCAAATATTATGTCAAAATTTTCAATAATTCATACCGGATACGTTTAAAACTTCACATTGCTTAAATTTGCATACTAATTCGAATCTTTCAAAAGTACGCAAGTATTATACGTTTCTGAAAGATACGAAAAAATTCGTGTATAATACGAGTTTTATTATGGTGATTGCTAACAAGGTTTTTTTTTTTTTTGGGAGGGGGGAGTTGTTGCACTATTCGTTGCACTAATTCCACTATTTACAACAAAGCAAACATTAAAAAAAAGGCTATAAATGATGTAATAAAAAGTTGCAACTAATCATCCTAGTTAGTAATTACATCATTTCAACAACTAGATTTGTAAATCCCACGTCATCATCCACAACCGCAGGTTCTCCCACCATTTGCCCTAAAAAGATATCATTTACAGCCAACCAAACACGATATTTGCAGTATCACTTACAACAACAAAAAAAATGTTACTTACTTAGTATTCCATTTACATGCAACCAAACAGCCGCTTAGGCATTGTTTGGTTTGCTAGCATTGTTGCAATATTTTTTTGAAGCATTTACAGAGGTTTTTGGTTTCATGTAATTGATGCCAATTACGGCAATAAAGTTACAAGGCCTCTCCTAATTGTTGCAGGCCGCATTACATCAACATTCATTGCACCATTTATTTCTCTCTTTTCCTTCAGTGCCGCGAAGTCCGAATCAATCGACTTTCATTTATAGACAACTAAACATTACATATGTAATACCACTTGCAACAAAAGATGTTGCATGATACTCCATTTACTCTTTTACTTGGTAGAATCATGAGAAGCAAGGGGTCCATTAGGTTTAGGGCTTTGTTGATATTGGTGGTGATGGATATGACACTTTACTCTTTTTAGTTGGAAATATTTGATTTTGTAGTTCATTTTAGACTTGTTTGAGGCGAGGAGATCTTTGAATGCCACTAGTTGCTCCACTTTGCTGGTTTTAAGAAGGGAGATGCCACTGTTTGGTCCACTCCTAAATCTTTTATGACCAAATAGATGGATTTGAGATGACATTAGTTGGTATGTGGCTATTGAATTTTTTTTAGTAATCATAGTATGTATTGTCAATTGTGTAGTTTATTGAGAAGGGTGCAAATGGCACATGATGTAGTATGCCCACAAATTTAGTTCAATGTAACTTTGTTATGTGTTTCACTTGTTCATCAACAACTCATACATGTATTAAGAAATCATGTCCGATCTATTATTTCCCAATATTGACTATTTACTTCAAAGATGAGAAAAGAACAACAAAGTACAAGGATCATTTTTTCTAGGATGTGTTCATCATATGATAATGCTTTGAGTTCGTTTCTGCTCCATTGAAGAATTAGAGGTGCGAACACTTTCTTGGAGTTATTGCATTTCCTTTGGGAGGTATTGCAAAAAATGATTGTAAGTTGATACTTTGGAGCAGATGTAGACGACTTGTTAATCAACAAAAGTTGCGATACATGTGAGAAAACATTCATGATTAAAGAGGGACAGACTAACCTTTGGACGGGATGGCACTCAATATCTTTAACGTTGTATGTTTTCCTGATGGCATGGAAAATTGATGCACATTTTAAGGGTAAAACTATAAACATAATTTTTATGTTTTATTTTTTGCATGAAAATCCCTTGATATCAGGATTTTTCTAAGTTAGGGAGTAGTTGTGAGAGGAGGAGACAGTGAAGAATGAAGTTATCCTGTTTCAGCACTGACATAGGATTTTAGTTACAAAGGAGGTAGGGTAGAACATGGGTTGTGAGGAATAATATGTTTAGTCAGCTGGCCACTACCACTAGTGTTCCATTCTGTTTAATCACTATTCTTGGTTGGATAGACTGGTCTACTGGATTGTATCAAATTTCATACTATGATACAGTAACTCTAGAAGTTTAGGTCTATACTTCTAAATCCATATAGGAACATGATTTAATATACTTTTCTTATATATTTTCTATTTGTTTGCTCAGATAGGAACATGGTACATGTTTTGGTCTTAAGAGTTATTTTTAAGAGAATATGTCTACAATGTCATGTTTTTGTTTCGGCAAATTTGTAACTAAATATCATGAACTTTCACATCTATGCAACTTTGCTACCATGAACTTTCAAGTTTGCTAGTTAATACTATGAATTACCGGTTATTTTGCAATGAAATACCATGAACTATTGCTTACTTTACAAGGTAGTATCATGAAGTATCGTCAATTAATGGTATAATTTGCAAAATATGAGATTCATGGTATTTATCTTGTAACAAAAATAATAGTTCATGGTATTAACTTGCAAACTCGAACATGGTAGCCAATTGCCAATTTTGAATGTTGTCACTCCCCATTTTCGGTATACATATTTTTCTGCATTGTTCTTGTATATGGTATATAGTATCTGTAACATGTGCATCTGTATCATGTATTTACACCTGATCATGGCATAGAACAATGTCTTGTCGCAGAGTAGTGTGCCACCCCTTGTCCTTATTTGGTTGTAGGCGTGGTTCATTGCTTCGATGATGGAATACTGGACCGTGTTGTGATCCGAATTTTATTTAATTATATTGTATTATGTAGCATGTAGCATGACATTAGTCATTTGGGTTAGAACATGTTAGGTATTAGGGTTTAGTGGAGCCACCCCCATATAAATATTCTCCTTCCCCTTCTGTTTCCTCATTCACTCTCATTTACTTTCTCAACCAACCCTAGGCAAGTATATCTTGTACTAATGGAGAGACCACATGCTCATTTTCATTTCTTTAATTTCTTTACATATTTTTAGTCTATATTATGCATCTTTACTTTTCCTACATGTTTAGTACTTGGTGATTTCGGATTTGATGGCTATTTTGTTGTAGATCTAAGCTTCTAAACTAGGATTTTTATTGAAATGAGCTAACGAAACTTGTTATTTTTTAAAGCTAGTTGTTCCATGTGGTAGATAATTCAATTTCATGCAGTTTTGACTTTTGTTTCGCTGAATTTCGGATTATGGAGAGAAAGTTATGGCCATGGCAAGTTTCAAGAACTTCCATGACTAACTTGATGTTTGGGACGACGACCTCTATGCACGTAGGAGGCCATGCGGCAGAAATGCCAATGGCCACGAAAACTTGTAGCATATACCCCTGACAACATGCGCGCTATACGCATAGGTTTTCTATGCGCATGGGTCGAAGGCGCATGCTTGTCTCGCATACGCGCCTATTGGTGCTATGCGCATGTCTCGCACATGCGCCAGGTCACCATGCGTCGAATTGTTATGCGCCTGTTGGTGCCATACGCTAGTCGGCCATGTGCCAGTCTGTCATGCGCCAGGTTGCCATGCGCCAGGTTAGATTTGCCTACGTTATTCATGCGCCTATTTGCTTATGTGCCTGGATGTATTCATGCATCTATTTGCTCTTGCGCCTAGATATGTTCACGCGTCTAATTCCCCTCTAGACATGAATTGCTCATGCGCATATATATCATATGTGCCTGAATTTTCATACGCCTGATCCAAGCGCCAGGATTTCGTATGCGGGCATATGGTTCCTTATGCGCATGTTTTGTTGATTTATGGTATTTGTCTGATTTTGTTGTTTGACCTGCTTTCTTGCCTTGACCTTAGGATACTATGAGCACTCTAACTTGTGTAACTTAGATTATGTGACCTATGTGCCTGTGTCCTATGTGCCAAGAGGATTTCTTGTGACTGTAATTTGACCATGTTCCTGACTTGAACACTTGTACATGTGCTGGTACCAAGGTTGTCAAAGGCGCAAGGTGCACGCAAGGCGCAAAGAGTCCATATCGTCCGAGGCGCAAGGCGCACTTAAGGCGCGTGCCCGAGCGATACGAGGCGCATATATATATATATATATATATATATATATATATATATATATATATATATATATATATAAAAACCTGTGCACCTCTCTAGTCTTAATTCACAATTCACATTGACTCATTTATTGATTCTGTGGAAAAAAATACATATACTGTAAAATTTTTGCACAAACAATAATAAAAATACTGACTGCATCTAGCAGCATTGTCTAGCAATATTTTTCAGTTATTGCAGTAGTGTAGCAATATTTTTCAGTACAATAACAAAATACAGTGAGAAGCATTCTGCAAAAAATTTGCAGGAACAAAAAAAAAGGAACGAATTGGTGCCAAAGTATTCCAGTCATCAGTATACAGTAAAAAGAAAACAAAAATGAACAATAAAAAAGGCACTACTTCAGTAATCTTCACTAAAACAAATACAAGAGCGAGAGAGAAAGGAACAATAAAACAAATACAAGAGAGATCGAGAGAGAGAAAGGAAAAGTGAAAAAGAAAAGAAAAAACAGAAGAAAAAAAATGCATCAGAGAGAGAGAGAGAGAGAGAGATCGAGAGAGAGAGAGAGAGGAGAGACAAGAGAGTTCGAGAGAGAGAGGGAGAGATGAGAGAGAGAGAGGAGGGGAAAACGGCAGCTAACCTAAAGATGCCTCCGCCGTCAGCCAAAGTGAGCCACCGCCGTGCCACGCCCAGGGAAGTAGGGTTCTCGACTGTGTGTGTGGTTTTTTTTTTTAATCTTCTTTCTCTTTCCTTCTGTTTTTTTTTGGTCAACTTTCTTCAGTTTTCTTCAACTGGAGTCTTCAACTGGAGCGGGCTGGATTTGTTTTCCTGCGGGCCTGTTGTGGGCTTTTTTTTTCCTGCACATTTATACAAGCAAACATCAACATCATCGAGGCGCGCCTAGGCGCGCCTTAAGCACAACCTGTGCCTGGGCAAAAGGCGCGCCTTTGTCGCGCCTGTCTAACTGTGCCTCGCCTCGACCCTGTTAAGGCGCTGTCCCTGCGCCTGGAGCCAAGGCGCGCCTTTGACAACACTGGTTGGTACAAATCTATGTATGTACTGAGGTACAATCTATGTGCACACTGAGGTGCTACTCAACATGCTATGTGATTCTACGCGTTATGTGTCATTACATTCATAATTCCAGCACGGACATGGTAAATGGTCAGTGACATTTGCGTGATATAATGATTGCTGTTTGATACATTACACTAAGAATTGATCTAGATTTGGGACTCTATGAGCCGAGGTAGATTCATACTTAGGGTACCCGTACTAAGGTACGACATCTAGAAGGATGATCATGTGACCATGACATGTGATTCCATACAAACGTAGGGTTAATCTAAGCAACTTAATTTGGTAGAAGTATTTAGATGATAACGGAATCCCGAGATCGTGTAGTACTAGCCACCTCCCAGGCATCAATCATGACGTGCATGTTGGCCGCTACGAATATTGTTTAACATCCTCAATTAGCGGATGACAATATCTGACTACTATGTGTTATGTGTTATATGTTCCACACGGTGGCCTTGCCAGGGACCGATGTGTATTCTATGTGCTAAGTGTTATTATTGGATTGGCAAACTATTCTAGAAGGCGGTCTAGGCGGCGCCTAGGCGCTAGGCGTCTGGTGTCCGCCCGATGTCCGCCTAGACCTCCGACGTCCGACTATGCATGTTTTGGGAAGTTATGGACTTTTATGCAATTTCAGTATGTTTTTTTGAATTTTATTTATTTATTTTTGAACCACCTGGATCTAGGCGGCCGCCTAAGCAAGCTAGGCGCTAGGGGTCGAGTGCCCTCCCCTCGTCGCCTAGCGTCTAGTGCTTTTCACAATCTTGAATTGGATAGCCCTGCTGGGACCGACACGATCTGAAGATTTCCATATATAAGCATTACTGGGATAACCCAGACAACTATAGAAAGTCGTATGATAGATTGGCTGCCTGTGAACTAACTTGCTTGTGAACTGTTTCTTCTTTTAATAGCCGAGGAACATGGACTGTCGTGGTGCGTGGTCCAATCCATGTCCTTATTTTGTTGTTGGGTTGGGCTATTGTGCTACGATATGCTATGGACCGAAGTTGCAAAGTAGAAGTCATTAATCTGAACGTGAGTTTAGGATGTATTCTATCTCGAAGCAATTAAGGTACCCTTTGTCATTGTTTGATTGTAAGGGTGTCGCATTGCCTCGATGATATGGTGTAAGCCTATAACCCATGGCACATGTCTTATTTTATTGCTTGGGTTTTGTCTCATTCTTTTCTGCTCCCTTGTGGTACTTGTTGGGTTGACCCCGGTGCCAGATCTCGCAGTAGAGCCCGATGATTCAGCTTTCCTTCCTTAAGATGGTGCATACTTGAAGCATGGCTGTCGGAGGACTCGAATGGGTTTTTTCTTCACTACTCTGATACCTTAAATTTTGTACTCGGTGTTAGCCACCGGCACCTGTTTAGTCGGACGTTCTGGACCTTTAGTTCTCTTACATAATTGTAATTAATCAGACTGTAGCTGACTATGGTTATGTACTGTTAACTTTTTGTGCTGGCTGGCATTTTGTAAAGCTAGTCCTATGATCATTTTGATGAAGCATCGGTGACGCCTTACTGCTTTATCTTATATGTTCATTAATTGCTGATTCTTGATTGAAGAATTGAGACAGATGTTCTGAGTGATCCTAGGAGACTGATGCGGGCCCACCCATTATCACCTACACACGTCGCAGGAGACGTGGAGCCATTTAGGCCCACTTTTTAGGCCTTTCAGTTATTTTAGTCATAGAGGGGTATTGTGGTCTTTCACCACAATAACCCTCCTAGGGTTTGCTTTTCTTTTCTATTTATAGTCAGGGCTAGCCGTCATTACTTTTATGCTTGGATTGAGAAAACTCTCTCAAGTGTCATCAAGAAGGATTTTATTACTTTGTTCCGTTCAATCAAAGTTGGGAGTTTTGTTCTTTTTCTATATTAAAGATCATTCTGTTTCTATTCCGCTTGTTCTTTGTTTTTATTTGCTTTCTTTTGTGAATCGATTGAGGCGATTCACAACAATTGGTATCAGAGCCCTCTACGAGCCATGGCAGACGGGACGAGAACCACAATCGACGAGAAGATCCGAGGTCTTCGGGAGGACTTCACCGCCGAGATCGATAGCTTGAAGAAATCCATGGAGGCCGCCGTTAAAGATCAAGCATCCACGAACCAGGAACTCCGCACGGAGATGCGGAACATGCGGAAGGAGACGACGGCCATAATGACGCTCTTACAAAACATCTCGAAGAAGATCAACGGCGAGGAAGCGGAGGCGGTAACAACCCAAACCCTAGGCGATCAACTAGGGTTTGCTCCCGCGGAGGGGGAGGCGACCGAGGAGGAAGAAGGACCGGCCGGCGGCCGCTGCCCCGCAACCGCCGTCGCCGCCGCACCTCCGGGCTGGGCCCTGGCGGCCGGCGATCACCGCCGGACAGCAGCCGAGGGCCGCGGGAGCGCCACAGCAGGCCGCGCGAGCCCAGGCGGGGCCGCGGCTGCTGTGGGCGGCCGCTGGCCGGCCCCCGATCGCCACCCAGGGCCGGCCGGCGCCAGGGGAGCCGCCGGCGAGCGGCTGTGGCCGGACGCCGCCGACCATTTCGGTCCCGGTGTACCGGCGCCACACCCGGGAGAGGCCCTAGGGCTTGGGGCCCCCTATGAGGGTCGGACGATGACCTCGAACTACGGTGACAGGTTCACGGGTTCGGGAAGGGGCTTAGCTGGAGTTCCGGCTCGGACGGGAGGGACGGAGCCGCCAGGAGGGGCGAGGAACACCGGAGGCAGCAATTTCTTTGGAGAAATGGCGGATCCCGCCAACTTCCAGAGAGGGGATCTACCCCCACGACGACCACCACGGAGGAAGAGGAGGAGGAGGATCCGACGGAGGAAGAGGCCGCTATAGCAACAGACGCAGTTCCCAGATTTTTCACCTTGAGGACAAGGTGGCTCTTTTAGGGGACGGTATTGATGCGGGCCCACCCATTATCACCTACACACGTCGCAGGAGACGTGGAGCCATTTAGGCCCACTTTTTAGGCCTTTCAGTTATTTTAGTCATAGAGGGGTATTGTGGTCTTTTACCACAATAACCCTCCTAGGATTTGCTTTTCTTTTCTATTTATAGTCAGGGCTAGCCGTCATTACTTTTATGCTTGGATTGAGAAAACTCTCTCAAGTGTCATCAAGAAGGATTTTATTACTTTGTTCCGTTCAATCAAAGTTGGGAGTTTTGTTCTTTTTCTATATTAAAGATCATTCTGTTTCTATTCCTCTTGTTCTTTGTTTTTATTTGCTTTCTTTTGTGAATCGATTGAGGCGATTCACAACAGAGACTTGATTGTAGTATGCACTCCCAAGTCTAGTGACAAACGTGATCGCCGTATGACGTCTTTGTACCTTATACGGGGTAGCTGGCCATGTCCGTCTCCGTATTCCGGTACTGGGGCATGACAAATGTTCATGGCAGCGAGTAGCAGTAATGGCGAAGTTCATGATATTTAGATACAAAGTAGCCTTTTGTTTTTAGAGAGAATCAACCAACAATCTTCCTTAGGTCTCCATTCTTTTTTTTCCAATAATTTTTTTCTGTAAGTCATGGATGATTTCATTGATTGCAGAACAGATAGTGGAATTTACTCACAGGTCACTTCAGTTGATTTTATTCCTATGATTTCTATTTTCTACCAAACTCAATGGTGAGAACTGTGCTAAGTAATACACTACTTGCTAGGAAGTATACTCCAAAATCCCCTAAGCATGGACATGACAAAAAGATAAATGGGCACACCAAAGTTGGCCAGGGCCGGTCCTGAGCGCATGGGGGCCCAAGGCGAACTTTCAAAATGGGCCCCCATATATAATGTAAAAAAATAATTAACAAATAATAATATTATCTTTCTGCCAGGGTTTGATTAATAAAAAATAACTAATCAGTCGTCATCTAACTGACAGCTTATCTTCGTACATTGGTGTGTACCCTTGGTGTCAAAAAGCATTACTAAAAAGCATTTAATAGAAGAGTAGCAATTCCTATATTTGTGATTGAAGGAGAGTCAGGAAATCGGTAAAGCAAATTTTCCCTGATTCCGAAAGGAAATCAAACTTCTCCATATGATTTTTCATGAATATAGGGATCACTGAGTGTACAAAAATGTAAATACTAGTGTGATTGTTATGTTGTACACCTCTTTCAATGTCACCTGTGAGTCTATATCAAACACACTATAGCTTGTTAGTGATTTCTTGATCCTTTCATCTAATTGTCAAACTGAATTCTTGCTGCTCTGAGATATTTGCTGTTCCTTTATCGTCTACGGTACTTTTTTGGCTATATCTTATTTTCTTTGGTAATCTAATAACTGATGTTTTGAATCCTTCTGTTGCTCTTTTGGTTTTTCTTTCTGTGGTTTATAAGGGTAGAGCTTTTCAATGGGGCGGGCGGGATAGTTGAAGGCAGCATTCAGATGGTTGATCGTACTGGACTGGATGTGATGGCATTGGAGGACCCAAAAGTTTCTGCTCCTCATGGCATCCAGTGGCATGTATTTGCAGCATTTGGTGAGTGATTTTAAGAAACTTTTGATAAGTTGTCAAAAACTTTATAATGAGGCTAATATTGATCAAAATGGCGACTCTTTCCCCCTTCCCGTTAGTTTAGTTATGTGTTGGATTATAATTAATTTATAGTTTGGGATTGGAGGCTTTGTTATTGCAGATCAAGTTTTAGTTAATAATACTTGGATTATTATAATATGGTTCCTATAGGAATGTCATTTTTTTTTTCTTTCATTAGCTTTATGTCACATATAGATGAATGCTATAGTGAATAGCAAATTCTCTCTCTCTCTCTCTCTCTCTCTCTCTCTCTCTCTCTCTTCATCATCATCCAAGTCTTCTCCCATTTGAATGGGGTCTGCTATGGAGCATAAGAAAGCTCTATAAAAGATTTGACAAAGTTTTATGACGGGTTGTCGACCTGACCTCAACCATTTGTGTTGATGTCAAATTTCTAACCAAGGTAGCTACGAAGAGAGTGATACCATAAAATTTAGGCGGCCAGTTGGCCGGTAGGTAGATCTATCTTTTGGATTGCAGTATAAGCTCGTGCAACTAAGGAGCACCCTCCAAGTTCCTCTAGAATATAAAGAGATTAGACGAATATGTAAGATGATACAATTTGCTATAGGTAATTACATTCTTCTTAATGACACATCAAGCCAAAGAGTGAAAGGAATGAGAATCCTATTTCTCTCCTCTTTTGAGTAGAATCGACAAACTTGTTGATGGATAGACACCTTTAATGACCATTTGACATATGAATGACAGTGACATTATATTGCGGGGTCTTGTCATTTTGCCAACTGATCCTAGAAGTTTTCTTACTTTTCCTGCTGCACTCCAAAGCAAATTCTGATCATGGTAGAAAGTGTGGGCCATATTATATGCACTCAAACGATCAAAGAATTTTCTTTTGTCGAGTTGTTTCTCTCCAAGGACAATCCCATACCAACTGGAGATAGCTTCAATTTCTGTTTTCCGCTTTTGATGTATTGAATGCATTTCAATCATTCAGGTTCCTTGAAAGGTGGTAGGGCTGATTGGCTTGTTGAGAAATGTACTGTAAGTTTTTTGTATGCATAGGGTTTTTTGTTAACTCTTGTTTTCTTGTAGTATATTTATGCAGTCTCTTAGTAGATATGTTTTCTTCTTCAAGGAACTTGGAGCTAATAGTGTGACACCCTTGTTGACTGAGCGGTCTCCTACAATTCCAGATAATCGTGTGGACAGGTTACAGCGTGTTATATTAGCTGCAATTAAACAATGTACTTACAACCTTGGTTTTTGTCTAATTTTTGATGGCTACTAATTTAATATATAATATGGAAGTGTCATTTCATATGCCTCAAATTCTGACCACAATATGTTGTCTGTCCTAGGTCAGCGGCTACACGGAATGAGACTGAATCCTCCCATTAAGTTTGAAAAATTCTTGCCTATTGTAAGTTCTTCTTCTTGGACTTGCAATCTGAAATTTGGCCTCCATTTCTTCTTTCATTGAGGTACTTATTCTGGTTGTTCTTCTAGTCCGATTTAATCTTCTCAACTTGGGTAAAGCCTAATTTACTAAGGAAGCAAGCAAAAATATCTGTTAAGGGCCAGAATAATAGCTTTAAGAACCAGAGGAGGTTTTTTTTTTCTTTTACACCAGATATGCCAATTTGAAATCTCTGTTTCTCATGACGAGAATGATTTATCCTTTGTATCAAAATATGGCTTGCAGTACTCTGTTGAATAGACCTAGTATAGTATTTATTATTAAATACAAATGTAGAAGTCTCAAATCCTCACTCCTTACCTCCCTTGATCAGTGTTGCAGAAATCGGCTAGTCGGCCGCCTAGTCGCTAGTCGACCGACGGCGACTCGACTACCTGGCTAATCCCGGGGGGGGGGGGGGGGGGGGGAATCGGCGGAGGGCCTAGCCGGGGGTAGTCGGCCGACTAGGCTGCCCTAGGCGGCCAGGCGGTGCCTAGTCGGCCGACTATTGCTCTTTAAAAAAAATTCTGGAAGGTGAAATCAAAAGTGAGGAGGAAGAAGGAAGAAGAAAGAAGAAAAAAATTGGACTCACCTGCGCTTGATCCCGCCGACTACTGCTCTTCTCCTTCCTTTTTTTTTTTCTTCTTTTTCTTGCTGCTGCTACTGCTGTCCCTCCCTCCCCCCCTCTTTTTTTGCATTGTTTTGCTTTTTTTTAGCAGTCTCAAACATGATATGTCTTGCTGCTGCTAATGCTACTTGCTGCTGCTACTGCTGTTTGCCTCCTTTTTGTTGCTGCTCTTCTTTTCTTTCTTTTTTTGCTTTTTTTCTTTTTGCTTGCTGCAGTCTTAAACGTGCTGTTACTGCCGTCTGCCTCCTTTTTTTTGGCTTGCTGCTACAGCTACTTGCTGCTGCTATAATAAGAAAGGAATGAATGACATTTATATAATATAATGAGTTGGTGGAAGTGTTGTCTTTATTTTTTGTTTTTTTACTGCCATTTTTTTACTGCACTGTTTTTTATGTGTTTTTTTTCCTTTTTTTAATGAAATATAATTCAATTGTTTTGATTATAGGATTGGAAGTTTGGAATTAAGTTAATACTTTGATGACAAGATATATATTGCATAAATATTTTTTTATTGCATATATATATATATATATATATATATATATATATATATATATATATATATTATTAAAAAAAATTCCAAACCGACTAATCCGACTAGTCCCCGACTAGTCCGATTAATCCCTAGTCCCCGCGAACCGACTAGCGGCCGACTAGCAATTTTTACAACCTTGCCCTTGATCCTTTTTGTTCTTTTTTTTTTGTTGTTTTCTGTTGTTTCCATGGTGACTGGCTAAGTAGTTGCATCTGTGTGTTGGTTTAATGGGAGATTTGTTGGGAACGAAGCGCGAAAACCGTTCCTCCAAACCAGAAAGTCCTGCGAGAGAACCGAGTAAAAGTACACAAACCAAAAACGTAACACAATCGCAGACACAGATTTTTGACGTGGAAAATCCTTGCGAGAAAAACCACGGGACGATCGGAGTCCAACCCTGAAGAACCTCCACTAATAGAATAAAGAGAATACACCACCCTCTACAAGCTCCTTCCGATCCAACACGGATCACCACAACTCACTTAAAAAAAGAATTTAATTGCGGACTCCGAAGAACAAGAGATGTCGAAAAATTATTCGAAGCAATCTCTCCTTCACAATAGTCCTCAATCCTTTATCTCTCTCAAATATTGTAAAGCACTCTTGCTTACTTTTTGAGATATATTTTATGGTGAGGAAACACCTAGTATATATAACCTCAAACCCATAACTAATTGAGGTATTCTACTATAAGTAGGAATACTCAATCTAAACCATTGATGTATTCCTATTATATATAGGAATACTCAATCCAACTCCATATTGATATTCCTACTATATATAGAAATACCCAATTCAAATCTATAGAAATATTTCTATTATATATAGGAATACCCAATCCGACTCCGAGGTATTTTTTACATAGGTTGGGGACCCAACCCACTCCAACAAATCTCCCCCTTCACAACTATGTGGAGGGGGTCGTCATCCCGACGATCTGCAGTACTCGAACTTTTCTCTTGGAAGAACCTTCGTGAATGTCTGCTCCGCTGTCATCTGTATTAATCTTCTCAAGCATTGCGTCCTTCTTCTCAACAATATCCAGTATCCAATGATACCGAGTCTCAATATGCTTGGACCGACTATGAAATGTCTGGTTCTTCAAAAGGTGAATGGCACTCTGGCTATCGCAAAGCAAACTATACTGCTCTTGCTTTTGTCCCACTTCATGCAGCAACTTCTTCATCCACAACAATTTCTTGCAAGCCTCTGTCGCCACAATGTACTCTGCCTCTGTCATCGACAAGGCAACACATTTCTGCAACCGCGAATGCCACGATACCGTTCCACCAACAAACATCATCACATAGTCCGAAGTCGAGCGTCTCGCGTCTACATCAACAGCCATATCAGCGTCAGTATACCTGACCAACTTCGGCTCGTCACCACCAAAGGAATGTCTCTAATTGGTAGTGTCCTGAAGGTACCGTAGAACCCACTTGACCGCAGTCCAATGTACCCTTTAAGGATTGGAGAGATATCCGCTAACTGTGCCAACTGCGTGAGCGATGTCTGACCTCGTACACACCATAGCATATATGAGGCTTCCCACAGCTGAAGCATATGGAACCCGCTCCATATCTTCCTTCTCGTCCTCGGTAGATGGACACTGCTCCTCAGTGAACTTAAAGTGAGCGGCAAGGGGGTTACTCACTTTATTCGACCAGTCCATTTCGAAACGCTGAAGTATCCGGTGAATGTACTTCTTTTGGGACAAGTGTAGTAGTTTGGACTCTCTTTCTCTCTCTCGGCTGATCTTCATCCCAAGAATAGTCTTCGCTACGTCCAAATCCTTCACAGAGAAGGTCACGTCAAGTTGGCGCTTCAACTCCGCTGTCCGAGTGGCATTTCGACCCACCAGTAGCATATCATCAACATAAAGCAGTAAAATGATGAAATCATCATCGGCAAAATGCCTTACAAATACACAGAGGTCCGACGTCGTCCGTGCATAACCATGCTCCCCCATAAACGACTCGAACTTCCTGTACCGTTGCCTCGGAGCCTGCTTCAGACCATACAAGTTCTTTCTCAACCGGCAGACCAAGTGTGACTTGCCTTCTCACAGAATCCCTCTGGCTGCTTTATGTACAACTCAGAATTCCTCTGGCTGCTCTATGTATAACTCCTCAAGATCACCATGGAGGAATGTCGTCTTAACATCCATCTGCTCGACCTCCAAGTCGAAACTGGCTGCCAATGCTAGCACCACCCGAATAGACGACTGTTTGACGACTGGCGAAAAGATCTCATCATAATCTACGCCCTTTCGCTAACCGTAGCCTTTAACTACCAGCCTCGCTTTGTATCGAGAGTGAGTAGCATTATCTGTCTGCTTCACTCTGAACACCCATCGATTTTTCAAAGCCTTCTTGTCCTTTGGCAATCGTACCAGATCATAAGTGGAGTTGGCTTGTAAGAAACTCATTTCCTCCTGCATAGCCTCCATCAACTCCTGCCTATGTTTGTCGTCCATAGCCTCTGCGAAACTTTCGGGCTCTCTGTCAGTCAGTAGCATATACTCATCTGGTGAGTATCTCATAGATGGTCGACGCTCTCTGTCGCTCCTCCTCAATGAAACCACTGGTGCTGGCTGTATATCAGCAGCCTCCTCCCCTTCAGGAACTACCTTTCCGGCATGCTCATCCTTCTGAGGGTTACCTTGACCACCATCAGCAGGCTGATGATCAAGATTGGAAGCAACTCCATGTACTGGCTCCCCCATAACTGGATCCTCTACGATGTCCTCTGAAAACTGCTCGAAGCGAAATGACTCTCAGGCAATTACTCAGCCTCAGAAGGTATCTCGAAATCCTGAATGTTGGTCATGGTTTGATCCTCGACGAATATCACGTCCCTGCTTCTATAGAGCTTTCTTCCCACGGAATCATAGAGTCTTAGCCAAACTCATTCCGACCGTAGCCGACAAAGATGTACCGCCTCGTCTTCGGCTCAAGTTTGGATCTCTCGTCCTTCGGTACATGCACGAAGGCCTTACAACCAAACACTCGCAGGTGATTGTATGACGTCTCTTTGCCATACCATACTTTGTCAAGAACATCATCCTGCAAAGGAGCACTAGGAGATAAATTAATAATATAAGCAGCAGTGTAAAGAGCCTCACCCCAGTAACTATCCGGTAAGTTTGCCTCTGCTAGCAAATACCGTACCCTCCCCATCAGTGTCCTGTTCATTCGCTCCGCTACACCATTGAGCTGAGGTGTCTTGGACGGAGTCTTCTGCTGTCGTATCCCTTGCTCTTTGCAATAAGTATCAAATGGACCAATGTACTCGCCGCCATTGTCTGACCGAACACATAGCAGCTTTTTGCCCGTCTCTCTTTCAACAGAGGCCTGAAACTTTTTGAAAGTGGACAACACATGATCCTTGGTCTTTAAGGCATAGACCCAAACCTTTCTGGAATATTCATCAATAAACGTCACAAAATAAGAAGCACCACCAATGGATTTTACCTTCATAGGATCGCAGACATCTGAGTGAATCAACTCGAGCAATGCCAGCTTCCTCAAAATTGGATGACTTTAGAAAGATACCCTATTTTGCTTTTCCGCTAAACAGTGCATGTACTTCTCCAATTTTGTAAACTTTAGTCCTGGAATCACCTTCCTGTTCACCAAGTAGCTCATCCCCTTCTGGCTGATATGACTGAGCCGCCTGTGCCACAACTCGGTAGACGCATCATTGAGTGTGTTCACTACCTGTGTCCCCTCTGCGCTCCCCTCCATATAGTAGAGTTCGGAGTTCTTGCTTCCTCTGGCAATCACCATCGAACCTCTGGAAAGCTTCCACTGACCGTTCCCGAAGAGATTGAAGAAGCCCTCGTCGTCCAACCTTCCAACCGACACCAGGTTGAAACGGATATCAGGGACATGACAGATATCTATGAGAACAAGAACTGCATCCGTCTTCGCCCTCACATGTACATCTCCAATGGCAACCGCCTTCGACACACTCCGTTGTCCATCTTCAACACTCCACAGTCGCCTGTCGTGTAAGTGACAAATAGTGCCCTATTGTGAGATACGTGCGCTGAAGCACCCGAGTCCACCAGCCAAGAATTGTCATCGCAGGCGAGATTCATGACAATCTCATCACCTACAATGATGATATCGCCTCCATGTGCCGAGGTCGTCGCTGTAGTGTTCTCACTTTGCTTTCCCTTGTCGCCCTTCTTCTCTCTCTTCCAAACGAAACGGTTTCGCTTGATGTGGCCCTTCTTGCCACAATGGTAACACTCCGAGTCCTCGTACCGGCCCTTGGACTTACCTCTACTTTTGTCTTTGCCACCACCTGGATCAGTGTTCTAAATTGCGGCCTAGGCGGCCGCCTAGGCGCTAGGTGGCCTCCGGCCGCACCGAAAATCTTAGGCGACCGACCTAGGCGCCAGGCGGCCCTAGGCGCTCCTTGGTGGCCTAATCGTCATGTCCGGAATTCAAAATTTTCAAAAAAAATTCGAAAATTTGAAATATGAAATTCAAAAATAAAATCAAAAATAAAATAAAATACATACCTGTTGCTGCTTTAAGCTCCTTCTTCTTCTTCTTGCTGCTGCTAGTGCTTATTCTTCTTCTTCTGCTTGCTGCTTCTGCTACTGTTGCTTCTGTTGTTGTTGTTTCTGCAAAGAGGAGGAGAAGAGAAAGGGGACGAGAGGTTCTGCTGCTGCTGCAAAGAGGAAAGGGGAGGGGAGGTTTTGCTGCTGCTGCAAAGAGGTGGGGTCACTTATTGAAAACACAAAACAACTAAAAAAAGAGTGTTATGTATACATAGGAGAAATGTGTTATGTAAAAAAATAGGAAGGATGGGCTCGAACAAGTGACCCACCTCCTCACAACAACATGTGACCTATAACTCAGTCTTCTAGCCAAGTAGCCAAAGTTGTTTTGTGTTTTCAATAATATATATATATATATATATATATATATATATATATATATATATATATATATATATATAAGTAGCACATACATAAAAAAAAAGTTCGGCGCCTAGGCGCTAGGCGCCCCTTTGGCACACCGAACCCGTCTAGCGAAATTTATAACACTGACCTGGATTTTTGCTTTTGTCTCTTCTGCGGCTCTCTGAAACTAGCGCCTCTGAGTGGGATGTGGATGAAGTGCCCTGAGAACGTCTCTGCATCTCTTCATTCAATACCCCGCTCTTGGCAAACTCCAGACTGATCACGCCTTCCGGAGCAGAAACGATCATAGATACTCGTACGGTCTTCCACGAGTCTGGCAATGTACATAGCAACCAAAGTCCCTGAATCTCGTCGTCGAACTTGACTCCCATCGAGGATAGATGGTCAACCACGTCCTGGAACTCACTCAAGTGATCCGTAATGGACGCACCATCTTTGTACCGCAGACCCATCATCATCCGGATCAGGAACAACTTATTTACCCCGGTCTTCTTAGCATACACAGATTCCAGCTTATCCTACAGTGTCCTCGCGTGCTCAATACTGACAATGTGATTATACACGTTCTCGTCAACGGACTACCTTATGTACCCATACACCTATATATGCTCGAAATTCTAGTCCTCTTCGGATTTACCACTGGGCCTCTCGGAAGCAAATACCGGCAGATGCAACTTCTTGACAAATAGCATTTCCTTCATCTTGCTCCTCCAATAATGATAGTTGGTACCGTTGAGGTTTACCATGCACACCGGCTTCGCGTCCATCTTTGTTTCCTGGTTTGACTGTCAACTCCTGACACTTCTCTGAATCCAAAGCTTTGATACCACTCTGTTGGGAACGAAGCACGAAAACCGTTCCCCAAACCAGAAAGTCCTACGAGATAACCGAGCAAAAGCATACAAACCAAAAACACCAAACACAACCGCAGACACAAAAATTTTTGACGTGGAAAATCTTTGCGAAAAAAACTACGAAACGATCGGAGTCCAACCCTGAAGAACCTCCATTAATGGAATAAAGAGAATACACCCTCTACAAGCTCCTCCCGATCCAACACGGATCACCACAACTCACTTGAAAGAAGAAAATTTGATTGCGGACTCCGAAGAACAAGAGATGTCGAAAAATTATTCGAAGCGGTCTCTCCTTCACACTAGTCCTCAATCGTTTCTCTCTCTCAAATATTGTAAAGCACTCTTGCTTACTTTTTGAGATATATTTTATGGTGAGGAAATACCTAGTATATATAGCCTCAAACCCATAACTAATTGAGGTATTCTACTATAAGTAGGAATACTCAATCTAAACATTGATGTATTCCTATTACATATAGGAATACCCAATCCAACTCCATTGGGATATTCCTACTATATATAGAAATACCCAATCCAAATCTATTGAAATATTTCTACTATATATAGGAATACCCAACCCGATTCCGGAGTATTTTCCACATAGGTTGGGAACCCCACCCACTTCAACAGGATTGTGTGTGGTGTGTGTGTTGGGGGGGGGGGGGGGGGTCGTGTTAGTAGAGAAGTATAGCATCAATATGACAAGAAGCCAAAATCCAGTAGTTATATGTGGTTCTTCTAGTGGTTGGGAAGGGTGTTACCGATGTTATAAAAGTCGCTAGGCACTAGTTGTGCAGGTGCCTAACCCGCCTAGGCGGTTGCCTAGTTCTAGGCCGTTCCAAAAAAAAAACAAAATCATGCTAAAATTTGCGGCAACTGTCCATAGAACCAAAAAACATGCATAGTCGGACGTCGGGGGCACTAGACGAATGCCTAGGCGGACATCGGCGGGTACCGACCGAGCCTATGTGCCACCTAGGCCGATTTTTAGAACAGTTGGTGTTATGTACTGTAGCAGTACAGTCACTTCGTCTTCATTCATGACACCTGGATCCAAATATTGCTTTTGTGCTTCTGTTTGTGTGTGATGGTGGTGGTGTGGGTTGTTAGGGCGTAGTCCTGGTACTATTCATTTTCAAGTATTGGATAGTGATACAAATTTCATTTAGATCACTCAGTTTACATCATTTGCTGTACTATGAAATTTCATAAAACTTGTGATCTGATAAAGTAGGTTTAAGAAAGAGATGTTTCTACCGATAGATCATAGTAATTAAGCATCTCTGCTTTATGATCTGATAAAGTAGGTTTAAAAAAGAGATGTTTCTACCTATACTTCATAGTAATTAAACATCTCTGCTTTATGGGATTATTTTTCTTTTCTGTATTAGGTGGCTCGGTCAAAGTTTTCTCTTCTAGGAGCAGCAGAAGCAACTCCACTAGTAAATATCTTATCGTCGTCAATCATTGGCACTGATGGACTTATTATAGTTGGACCAGAAGGAGGTTAGTACTTAGTACTTAGTACCTTCCTTTCTCTCTTTTTCTCTCTCATACTCTTTCAGACACACGTCATGCAGACATCCACAAGGTCACATGAAAATGACAAACAAACTCACCACCCGCTTGGATGCACGTATGCTTTGCACAAATACAAATGTTTATACAAGTACAACAAATAAGTATATACTGGAAACATGCTTCAAACATCTTTAGCATATCCAAGCTCAGAAAAGACTTTCCATTACAATATGAATAAACTATTCTTGGATGCCGTGAAATAGATTTAGCTAGAATAAACTATTCTAGAGATATATGATAAATATGGTCTTCTAAATTTGAATTTTAGCCATCTCATCAATCTAATCAAGCATTTTACAACTTCTGCGTATCTACATAAATATAAAGACCTAGAAGTTACCGACATCTTGTAACTTGCTCACACTAAGACCTAGAAATCCAACACTTGGGTTTGCTTCATTTTTCTATAATGTGGTGCACCTTGATGTTGGCCTTTTGTGGCGTCCTTTATGTACTTTATTAGCCTTCACTAGATTGGATTACTGTCGATCTGTCGTTGATGCATTATATTCTCACAAAAAATGTTTTAACCAGTTGGTAATAATGACATTTTCATGATAAAAATCACAGGAAATCACTTAGATTTGCATGAAATGTTAGGCTAACACTCCCAAAATTAACAAGCTGTAATTGTCAGAAGCTCTCATAGGAAGCTGTGTGCTATTGTATTTAATCATATGCTCTGAGATTTTGTGTAGTTTTAAATTCTGTGACTAAAGGTTTTTAGAATTCAATAAGCCATCAGATCTAATACTTCTTGCGAATGTGGAAACCTGAGGCTTTTAGTTAGTCTTTGCAGACTCCTCTCTTATTCATCATACAAGGTTTTAAATATCGACCAAAACCGCTGAAACTACCAAAACCAGTTCAAAACCAAGTAAACCCTCCGAAACTGTCGAAACCAACACTCATAGGGAGGGTCTGAAAGTGATACTGCAAACCTTTGATCATGCTAACATCTTTAGTTGTATGCTGAAACATTCGTTTACTCGTGTCATGAAGAATGCTGAAAGAGTCGCACGGTACTGAATCAGAAGAGTATCCTTGTTTACCTTGCATCAGAGGTAGACACAGTTGAAGCAGATGATAGAGCTAAATGAGCCCGGCTCCCAGTAGATTAAGGCTCATATCTATAGTAGCTGAGCCAAAGGTTATTGAGATGTTTCGCTTTAATTTTTTGTAAAGTGAATTGATAATTAGTTTCCCCGTGGAACGAGATTCTTCATGTTTGATGCTTCCATGACCATCTTGCAACTAGCCTTACATGAAACTCCACGTAACTTCAGAACTTGAAAACAGAATAGGCAAGGGTCATCAAGCCACGGTTCCGTAAATTCTGAAAACTAAGATGTTAAAGTCCCTAGCACTGCATTAAAACTCCAGAGTTGTAGTGAGGTTTGAAGGTTATGTATTTATTTTTTCTAACAGACCCCCACAGGTTGAAGATCCATTTTGCCCGGAAGAGAGATGGGTCCAGACAACGGTATAATTTTTAAAGACCATTCAAACTTGTGTTGCTCTGAAACCGTGTTGAGGTCCCACCAATTGCACCAAAACTTATAGTGAAGGTTATGTATATATATATTTTCATTATCCTTGCTAACACTAAGATTACGGCCAGTTGATTATCATTACCTGAACCTGAATTTGCTGTGTAAGTGTAGAATTGAGAAATTCTTCTGTGCACAAAGCTATCGGATGTCATCTACCTTTGTGTTTTTAACCATCCAAATCCTGAAATATTCAGATTATATAGTCTTCTTAAGAAACTTTATACTGGAGCCTTTTATAAGTGGATCTAATCTGCCTCCCGCTACCTTGGTTTCTATTCTAAGAAGTATATATTATTCAATTCTTGTGTTATTCGGTTCCAGTTGTGTAACAGCATATTGTTAAAATTTTGTTGACCACCATATATTAAATTACAAAAAGTTTAACCCTGTTTTTGTTTTCATGAAGTGCTCCTTTCTGTATTATTCTGTTCCAATCGTATTTCAATTCTGAAAACCATGCACATGGGTTTTTTTTGTTTTTTATTTAGAGTATGATTCTTCTTCCTTGTAGAACATATCGAGTCTCTTCAAATCTTCTTAAACTTATCAAGTAGAGAACTAAGTGTCGAAAGTGTTGACAATTTGAATATCTTAGATTTCACAGAGGAGGAGATACAGATGTTGACTAAAGCTGGTGCTATTCCTGTTGGTCTTGGTCCATGCCGACTCCGAGTTGAAACGGCAACCATGGCACTCCTATCAACTCTCATGCTGTGGTCTGATGCTCAAATGCTAGATTCCGAACAGTGTTGGTAAGCAACCATTGCATCTGAGACTATGTTGTCATAGGCGACGCCTAGGCGGCCTAGGCGTGCAGGTTGGAGAGGTCTCGGCCCGGGAAAAAATTTTCATGGGTGACATTTTGCTCGCCTAGGCGCACATAGGCGCCCGCCTAGGGTTGCCCAGGGAAAAAAATGTCCGCCTAGGGTCGTCCAATTATGCTTACTATCCTTACTTGATGTTGAATATTGGTTATTTCATATTTGTTTCTTCTTATATTACTTTTATGCTTATTGCTTAATGCTTATTGCTTATTAGTTATACTGCATATTTGTTATATGCATAATTGTAAAAAAAATTGATTCAAAGCAGCGGATCCTGGGCAGACGCCTAGGCGAGGCGGGTGGCACGTCGCCTCACCTCGCCTAGCGTCCAGTACAACATAGATCTGAGATGATCTTGATTATCTTGGTAAATGATTTAGCAAATTACAAGTACTTGTCAACCATTATATGTTCTGGAATATTATGCACTGATTTGATTATGCAATATGTAATTCTTCACATAATTCATTTTCATAATTGGTGTTTGAATGCATGTATGCTCTTTCTAAACCTTTCTGGTATATTTTAGTTGAGCTATACTCATACTTATCCAATTTTGGGCTGGATCATCCTGATCGTTGTGAGCTTGAAATGCTTCTAAAAGAAAAGAAAAGAGAAATCCATCTTAGATTTGGGCAAAATTCAAACCTGAACCCCTCAAGTGAAACATCTTAAGTTTTACTTTGTGCCTAACTTAGCAACTTAGCAGTTGCAAGATAATATTACACATTGTTACTGATGGTAATTGTGTATGCTATGGTATGGGGCACTAATCAAACTGTATAGAACAACAACAAAGTCTTTATCCAAAATTTTGGGGTCGTTTATTTGGATCTTTTTCTTCCATTCAGCTCTGCTAGTCCTAGCGGCTTCTTTAACCACTATCTTGTTGCTCCTTACCGGAGCATCTATTGGTCTGCGTTGCATTATCATTTTTCTGTTGAACTTGTGAAACAAAACTTTCACAATCCTCACTGCTTTGATTATGCCTCAAGCTCTTATTTTTTCACTCCTGATCTTACCATGCCAGAAGAATGATGGTCATAGAGGTGGAAGTATTGTCGTAGTAGGGTTGTTTACTTGGAGTGAATGTAGGAGCCTAGAAGGTAAGTTGGAAGAAAGGTCTCTATTTGATCATTGCGGTCAATTATATTCATGGAGATAAGAGATCTAGCATTACATGAACAAGAACAAGGAAACACAGGTTCAATGATCAAGTAGGGGAGTCTCTAGATAATGGGAAGAAAAAGAACCAGAATCCCGGATATTAATGTGTGACAATATGGGAACTAGACAAAGAAACTACTATAGATAAGTTACTACACAAAGTCGAAGTTTTGGTGAAAGATCTTTTCAAACTGAAGCAGGAGTACTGGAACTTGTAGGAAAGAGGAAAAAAAAATCATAACATAATCATGTTTGATATAGCTCAAAACAGTGTTTTAAAAGCCCCCCGCACTGTCCTAGGCGTCTACCTAGGCTTTTCAGATCCTCTATCACCTCTCCGCCTTAGGCAGCGGCTTCGACACGTCTTGACTTAAATATGTTCCTATCCCTACTTAAAGCTATGGATATTATTAAATTTTTTAAAATATACTACAAAAGAGGAGGTACAATACTTTTCCGTTTGCCCTCTTCATTCCCTTTCCTTTTGTGCTTCCCCTAACACATCAAATCTCATCCTTATCTCTTACTATGATGTCCATTGCCATGTGGCAACATGTAAGACTCTTGAGTCTACCTCTATTTATATCTCGCTCTTCCTCATTGTTTTTCTTCTCTCTATTTCAAGTTAGTGATGCTCTTAGTGATTGTCTCTTGATTGAAAAAATCATGTAGTTGATGTTGAAGTCTTACTCTTTTGTATTTACTATACACAACAAAGATTTGCATGGTATGTTTTTAGTTTTTTAATTATATAATTATCATACCAATTAGAAGGAAACCACAACCTTGTCTTGACTAACTATACAATAAACACCCCAATCTTTAGTATTGAGCCTCCCGCGTAGGCCTTTTGGTTCTCATCGTCGTGACAAGTTTGGTCTGCCCAAATTGAAACTCACTTCTTTTTTTACTCAGAGAGAGCTATTGACGACTTGGGACATCAGAATTTAGACATGTCTATATTAACCAAGTTACTCCACACTCAAAAAAACATGTTTATATTAACTACTCTACACTCAAAATTTAGTGTTAAGGCCCCCGCCTTGTCTTGTGGCCCTGCAGGGCTTTGTGGTCTCGCGCCGCCTTAAAATCTTGGCTCGAAACATTTTTTTTTTTCAATTCCTCCTAACATGTCATGGCACATGAATCTTACTTCAGTTGCATAAATGGATTGAACAAAGTGTTTCTAGCCTTGTATTTTGCTATTTTGAACACTTTGTTGGAGGTTTGTTGATATAAAGCTTCTATTATTTCAGATATGTTTCAACTTGCCCATTACTGTTTAGAGAGGGCATATGACATGCAAGCCTTCTATTGGATTGCTATAGGACTCTTATGATCTATACAGTCCGGAGTTCAGATTGTGATTGCCTTATACCTATCGACAACATGGTTCTCACTGTTGTTTACATTGCGGGGAAATTGTCATATTTATCGAAAACTCGGAAGCTGGGCTGCAAATGAACAGAGCAGCTCGTGAGCTCGACTTGGCTTGGCAAAAGCTCGACTCCGGTATCTTAAGGATCCGAGCTTGAACAAAATTTTGAGCTCGATTCCCTTACCAAGCCGAGCTTGAACATAGGAAGTTCGACTCAACTCGGCTCAACAAAAGCTTTACTCGTTAAGCTCGAAGAGTACTCGGCTCGACTCGAGTCGAGTCAATGCACCTCAAGTCTATATTAATGTTTGAGAACGTTGCCAATAGACTGAAGCCTACAATGGTAGAGAGCCAACCCATATAATCAAGCCCTGTACTAGTAACTGTTGAGAGAATTAATGGGCCTTTAGTCCCACATCGAGTAGAATAATAGGGAGAGGGGGTTAGCCTCTCCTATATAAGTGTAGCTCCACCTCAATAATAAACAAGTCAAATATTTTACTAAATTCTATTTGGTATCAGAGCCACCACCTCTCTCCACCAAACCCTAGCCGCCACCCCTCTCCACAAAATTCCAGTCCCCTTCCCACCTTATCCCCCCCCTTCCCACCTTCTCCGCCCCCCCCCCCCCCCTGCCGGCACTGCCGGCCCCACCGTCGCCGCACCCCCCTCTCCGTCCAGCGACCCCCCCTCCTTTCACGTCGGCCCCCACCCCCCACCGGCCTTCTCATTCTCGTCCGGCCATGCGACCTCCAGTCGCAATCCTGCATGGGACATGAGGAGCGGCTCTCGGAGATGCCGCAACCGCTGAAGAAGGAACAGTAGATATGGAGAGGACGGTGACCAAAGGTGCAGACGGTCTCGATCTACCTTGTTGATGGAAGAGGAGAAGACGAAGATGATGGAGACGATTTACGGCAAGCTGATGGCCAAAGAGATGAAGGCTTTGGTAGACGATCTCTTCTCCAGGAGGCTGACCGAGACTATTTCCCGTCCTGCACACACAGATGTGGATCCTTCACCATACAAAATAGCGAAGTTGGAGAAGTTAGAAGCTATGCAGTTAAAAACAATTTTTTTATGATAAAGGTCCAGTAGAGTTATTGATATATCGGTTTTATAACGGTACATATCGGTTTACATTTTTAACAATTTTTTTTATATATAAACAACACATTAATAGTTAGCTATCATAAAATATGCAATAAGAGTTTCTTAAAGCATTAAAACTAAACGGTTCATACCTAAACCAATATTACAATATGAAAAGTATCCACTTCAACAGGTCAATAAGAGTGTCTTAAAGCATTGAAACTTGCTGAGTCGACAGAGGGGACTTCCAAGAAAAGAAGAACTTTCAAGAAAAAGAAAAGAAGCAGCAGCTTCCAAGAAGCTTATAAGTTGGCTCTACTTGTAACCAAAGGGGGCTCTATTTGCTTTTCAATCGGAAGCAACTGTAAATAAAAGAAGAAGAAGCGTCCAAGAAAAGAAAAGAAAAAAAAGAAGCAGCAGGTGGAAGCAGCTTCGAATCAGAAGCAAAAAAAAAAAAAATGAAGAAGAAAAAGAAGAAAAACTTACCGTTCCTTTTGAAGAAGCAGCAACTTCAAAGAAGAAAAGGTAAGTAGCAGGCGTTCCTTTTCTTTTCTTTCAGCCCTTCCCTTTTTTTTTTCTCTCTTTATCTCTTATGTTGTAACCTAACAAATAAAGGAAACAGTAAAAAATCGGTTATATAGTAAACCGATATATCAGTAAATATCGGTCGTATCGGCCGATTTTATCGAAACCGATTTTTTACCCTTTTTTTCAAAGAAACGGTCATTGACCGATACCGATATATATCGGTGGTAAAGGAGCCAGTAATATTTGGATGACACTGAAGGACATGTACTCAGGGATGGACAACCCTATGAGAGTCTTCCAACTGCAGGATGAGCTTGATAAAGTGGTCCAAGAAGATCACACAATCTCCGAGTATGCGGTTGTGCTAAAGAAATATTGGTCAGATCTCGACCACTATGATCAAATTGGTGTGGAAGATGAGCAAGTGGAACCAGCATTTGCGAAACATTACCAGGAGTTCATGGAGTATATCTCGCGACAGAGGATGATGAAGTTCCTGAAGGGGCTCAACCCAACATTCGAGCAAAAGAGGAATGTGCTACTCACACAACCCGGACTGCCATCACTAGAGGAGGCCATTGCTGCTATGGCACAAGAAGAAGCACGGTTGAAGCTGATGCCCAGCACCACTAGCACTCCGGAAGAAATCAGCTCTAGCAGTTTTTAACCAAACCCTTCAGGAGGGGAAGGGTGTAGTGCCCCGACCCGCTCAGTCAATCGGAGGAATCGAAACGTCGACGGCGTTCGGACTTAGCCTTGCAACGGCTTGCTCGGAGACATCGTTCGGTCAACGCGACCGCTCGCTCAGGTGGGGTAGTTTCGGTGAACTTGCCTCATCTTAGCCTTCACTTAATAACTCGCTTGTTTTCAACTTGCACAAGTTAGGCTTGATAATAAAAGAGACGCATCCACATAGCTAAGGAAATAATCCCGACGGATCGGAATGTCTTAGAACATGGAAAATGGTCCCACGGTCTGCTTAGAAGTCGGCTCAGCGTGCTTTGAAAATGACACTCGGTCCTTCGTCCCGTGGCTTGGGAGAAGGAAAAGTTGGTCTTCGTCATAAGCTAAGAGTTAGCCTAACTTATAGGCGTCGCCCGCGTAAATGCTCGATAAAGCATGCACGTTTTCGCGAAGCAAGGCTCGGCATAGCCTTGATCGTTCCACGAGCTAAGTTGTATCGCACGGCTTATGGCATGAGTTTAGGTACCCAAAGACCTTGGTTGTTCAAGTTGAGCGTATGCTCGGTCCCACGGTTCTACGGCTGCATATAGCCATTTGTTCCCACGGTCTTAAGGTTCGTCACATAGAGTATGAGGCGGTCCCTCGGTTGGGAGTCTCACGTTCCTATACACGTTAAGATGTACGAGGCGGTCCCTCGGTTGGGAGTCTCACGTTCCTATGCACGTTAAGAAGTACGAGGCGGTCCCTCGGTTGGGAGTCTCACGTTCCTATGCACGTTAAGAAGTATGAGACGGTCTCTCGGTTGGGAGTCTCGCGTTCCTATGCACGTTAAGAAGTATGAGGCGGTTCCTCGGTTGGGAGTCTCACGGTCCCGATGCACGTCATGCATAGTATGGTTCAGAGCACGAGTTGCTAAGTATAGTTCCAGTCGTACCAACAAATTAGGTCATGCATTTACGTGAGTCTAGATGTCTCGTAGGTGCGTGGTCATTGGACAACTTGTCGACAAGGATTTCTGCCTAGACTGGTTATACGCCGGGGCACCAGACCCAGTCGTCCTAGGAGGTAGACGTTATAGCAGCGCACGAACTGCGTGGGTAGTCGGGGGCTTTCAACGGGGGTCGCTACCTGCGCTGAAGGACCCGCCGCCTACCCGAGCTATGTCCACGATGGCTTGTCGTGCCAGTGGCCTTTCATATAGATAATTGGTGTGCTAAGCGGCGAATCCGCATGCACGGTGTCGGTCGTAACAAAGGAAGTGTAAGCACGGTATGTGATATGTTGTGAAATGAGTGCACGGTATGCACATAAGGTGTTATAAAGCCTAAGATTTGGCTATGCGTAAAGATACGTGCTTCGGCACGAGTTATAGGCGTCGTGCTTGAGTTCTCAATACCGGTTCCACAAGTTGGGTTAGACGTTGCGAGTTAAGTCGAGAATGGGCCGTAGGGCAAGTTGTGTTAAAATCAGGTTAAGTGGGTGCGAGGCACGACCTCGATGTTTGCAGGGCACGACCTCAAAATGTGAGGTACGGCCGCGTTGTCACAACACGAGTATAGGCAAGACTAAGCGAGGAGGCACTGCCCCAGTGATATTGAGGCACGAAATCGAGTTCATTGCACGACCGAGTAGTTACGTCCCAGATTATAGCACGAAAGACAAGTATGAGTCGGTGCGTTGACATTGCAAGCACGAGAACGGTCTAGCGGCAAAGTATGAGTACATTATTAGTTCAAGGCACGGTGACGATCTAAAGACACAAAATAGACCAAGGAGTCGGTCCTAAAATCGATCCTAAGGCAAGACTAGAAAGACAATCGTAAAGGAACTTGTATTGCACAAAGTAAAATAAACGTGTCGGTTTTGTATGAGTGGGCGAGGAGCTCACTCCACCAGTACAGTTGAGTACTGACACCCACATAGTTTTCATGTGCAGGCGCAGGTAGAAGCTCGTGGTGCGGAGCTCGCTTGGATGCGTCGAGGCATGGAGTTCCTTGGCGATTCGAAGCGTGCGGCCGCGTGGAGTCAAGACTTATACGGGACATAATGTATGGACATCGCCTATCCGAAGCATCCGCTGGCTCGAGACAAGTATTGAGAGATGAGAGAGAGCTGAGTGACTTGTAATATGAGAAAAGTGAGTTTGAGTGATTGTAATCTTGGCCTTGTGCTCCATTGTAACCTTTATTTCAATATCAATAAAGAGCTTCTTTTGAATTACTTGTGTTTCGTTCTAAATTTTCGCTACGTGTTCAATGTCTCTGCTTGGAACTTCTGTGTGACGATCCCGTCGCAGCCGCTGTAATCGGTCGCTATGGAATCCGCCTTGTACGAGCGCAATCAAGGCTCGTGCGGCATCACGCCTTAGCGAGGACGATCGCTTCTACGGGAGCGGGGCGTGACAGAGGGTGCTACAACTGTGGAGACCTAGGACATTTCATCAGATTCTTTACGAAGTCTATGAGAGGCCAGTCCAGCGGTCGTGGACGCGGCCGTGGAGGGCGTAGAGGTGGCAGAGGAGGCTATGTCGGTGGCAGATGACATTATTCTTGAGGGCACAAGGCAAACCTGGCAGAAGGGGGAAGTGAGAATCACTCATCCGATGTGACCCCTAGTGAGAGAAAAATATTGAAAATATGGAGGAACATGAAGCTTGGAACCAGCGGCAGTCGCGCCAACACTGCTGGGACATCGACTCCAACCACCTCCGGGGGTAACATCACATACTATGCCAGTACAAGCACAGGTATACCTGCTCATGCCCTTGCATCTACCCACAAACCAGGAAGTGTAAATTGGATAATTGACTCTGGAGCATCCTGCCATGTCACGGGTGCCCGCGATTAGCTCCAAGATTACACTCACTTGATGACACCTGAAAGCATTTAGACTGCTGATGGTACTGCTAGACCCATTGTGGGTAAAGAAACGGTTGAATGCACCCCTTCGATGAGTCTTACTGATGTCTTGCATGCTCCATCCTTTCCTGTTAATCTATTGTCCATAAGTGTCATTGTTCTTCAACTTAATTGTGTTATTTTTTTTGACATTCTGAAAGGTTATTTTTCAGGAGAAAGAAACGGAGAGACAGTTGGGGACTTGCACTTGGCATAAAGGGCTATGGTACTTGACATGGGTGGGCTGGATACAACACTGGTGGATAAAGCACAACCAGAGGAGTCGTGAAGTACCGTAGAAGAAGAATTATTACTCCAACATCAGCGCATGGGACACTCTTTATTTAGTCTACTGAGTCGGATGTTTTTCTCTATGTATCAAAAGACTAATAAGCAAAAGTTGGTTTGTGATGCTTGTGAACCTGGAAAACACACCAGAAGCTCTTATATGAGTTCTGGAAATAAAAATTTAGCTGCTTTTGATATGATACACTATGATGTGTGGGGACCTTGTCCTACAACTGTTGTTAATGGTTTTAAGTGGTTTATCATCTTTATTGACTGCCATACTCGTGTTACCTGGGTATACCTAATGAAAGTAAGAGTGATGTCTTTGCATGCTTTCAAGACTTTTATCGCAGGATTTCAACACAGTACTGTGCTAAAGTGAAAATTTTGAGGTCTGACAATAGGACAAAATATACCAACAAAGCTATTGAGGAGTACTTATCAGCCAATGGGATACATCATCAGACTTCATGTGCCTATACACCAGCACAAAACGGCATGGCGGAATAGAAGAACAGCCACCTGTTGAAAGTGGCAAGGTCGATGATGTTTGCTATGAATGTTCCGAAACACTTGTGGGGACATGTCGTGTTGACTGCTGCATACCTTATCAACAGGATGCCTTCTCAGGTGTTAGGATGGAAGACACCGTTTAAGATGCTTACAGGTGAGAACAAGTACATTATTCCTCCAAAAGTATTTGGTTGTGTATACTTTGTGAAGGATAATAGACCTGCAGTAGGAAAATTGGACCCTCGGGCAGTGAAGTGTCTTCGTTGGCTACTCAGGGACTCAGAAGGGATATTCTTGCTAAAGTCCAGTGGAGCGAAGACTCTTTGTGAGCATGGATGTTACATTCAGAAAGATGGAACCATACTACCACAATGGTTCAGGTGAAGGTTCTGCATTTGATGACACACCTAACACAAGAGGTGTTAGGAGTGAGGGGGAGATAGTCCCAAACGTGATTGTTGGGTCAATTTCATGCTCAATGATGGAAGTTGGTCCAGGGAAAGAAGGGAGTGATAGCAAGAGTGAGAAAAGTGACGATGATGCATACAATCAAGAGGAAGGAAGTGATACTCCAGTATAGGGGTAGACTACAGAACAGGGGGAGGAACGGACTACAGAGCTCCAAGTCTACAGAAGAAGGAAGCAGCAGTCCACTACTGTGCCTATTGCCACTACTGTGCCAACTGTGCCATGTCCCTTGCTTGACTCTGCCCCAACCCTGAAGATGCGCCTTCCGCACCGGATTTCTCGGATGGTATGATCTCTCCTCCACTATCTCGTATTCCCTTAAGAAGATCTTCTTGTAGTAATGCGAGAAAATCTCCTATTCGTTATGGTTATGAACATGATATTGCTCATTTTCTATCATACTATAATCTATTCCCTACTTATGGAGCATTCATTGCATCATTAGATACCACCTCTTTGCCTAAGTGTTGACAGGAAGCGAAAGAAGATCCAAGGTGAAAAACTGCAATGTTGGAGGAACTTTGGACACTAGAAAGAAATGGGACATGGAAACTTGTTCCATTACCTGAAGAAAAAAGGACAGTCGGATGCAAATGGGTCTTCACGGTGAAGGAGACGCCAGAAGGAAAGGTGGAGCGATACAAGGCAAGATTGGTTGCAAAAGGATTCTCTCAGTCCTATGGCATCGACTATGATGAGACGTTTGCTCCTGTAGCGAAGATGAGCACTGTAAGAACCCTGGTCTCCCTTGCAGCATACCATGGGTGGCAACTTCATCAATTAAATGTGAAGAATGTATTTCTTCATGGAGATCTACAGGAGGAAGTATACATAGAGACGTCCCCTGGATTTTGTACGAAGCAGTCAATAGGAAAAGTGTGCAAGCTGAAGAAATCATTGTATAGACTCAAACAATCTCCCCGGGCATGGTTTGAAAGATTCAGAAAAGTTGGCACGGGCATGGGGTACAGCCAGACTAATGCAGATCACACAGTTTTCTTCGACATGCGAGAGGTCACGTTACCATACTTGTTGTATACGTAGATGAAATAGTGATCACAGGTGATGAGAAAGAGGAGATTACCCAGCTGAAGAGGAGATTACCCAGCTGAAGTCGGAACTTGCCAAAGAATTTGAAGTAAAGGACTTAGGAATGATGAGGTATTTTCTCGGGACCGAGATAGCTCGAGGAAAAGATGGGATCGTCCTCTCTCAGAGGAAGTATGTACTAGACTTGCTCACAGAAATTGGTATGCTGAGATGTCGTCCGACAGTCACTCTGATTGACCAGAAAAATAAATTGGGGACAAAGGCAGGAGAGCCGGTTGATCGTGAAAGATATCAGAGACTTGTAGCCAGATTGATTTATCTGGGTCACACTCACCCTGATATCTCATTTGCTGTGTGTAGTGAGCTACATGCACGATCCAAGGAAAGGCCATATGGATGCAGTTTTTCATATTTTGAGATATCTAAAGAGGGCTCCTGGAAGAGGGATATGGTTCAAGAACAATGGACACCTTAGTGTTCAGGGATACTGCGATGCAGATTAGACAAGTTGTATGGATGACAGAAGGTCTACCTCAGGGTATTGTGTATTTGTGGATGGTAACCTAGTCTCATGAAGAAGCAAGAAACAGTCTGTGGTAGCTCGATCAACCGCTGAAGCGAAATATAGAGCTATGGCTCTGGAAGTGTCAGAATTATTGTGGGTAGAAGCATTGCTGACAGAGTTGAAGCTGGACCAAGGAACACTATTGCATCTTCTGAGTGACAGCCAAGCAACACTGAGTATAGCTAACAATCTAGTTCAGCATGACAGAACGAAGCACATCGAGATCGATCGGTTCTTCATCAAGGAAAAGCTAGAGAAAGGAATACTAAAGCTCGATCATGTTCGCTCAGAAGAACAAGTTGCATATTGTCTTACTAAGGGGCTTAATTCATTAAGTCTCTCTAAACTATGTAACAAGATGGGGATGATTAATATCTATCGTCCATCTTGAGGGGGAGTGTTGAGAGTATTAATGGACTTTTAGTCCCACATCGAGTAGAATAATAGGGAGATGGGTTAGCCTCTCATATATAAGTGTAGTTCCATCTCAATAATATAAATAAGTCAAATATTCTACTAAATTCTATTGTAACCACTTATAATTGTTTGAGAGTTGAGATGTATAATCAAGCTCGACGCGAGCCACTTACTATTGTTTGGGAGTCGAGCTATATAATCGAGCTCTTGCCGAGCCGAGCCGAGCCGAGCCAAATTGGTCGGGAGCCAATTTGAGCTTGAGCTTGAACATGACGGGTCGATCATTTTTTTCATAAATGCTCGGCTCGGCTCGATGGCAGCCCGACTCGGAAGTGGGATCTAGACCTTAGATGTCTATAGATTCAATACAAAGATTCTTTTGGACAGGTAAATTTGGAGGTCCAAGACCATTTCTCCTTGAAAGATGAGAACCACTAGAGAGTAAGATATTCTTTGTTCTTTTTTTAGAGAGAGTTTCACTGTTTCAGTTGATATTTTCTTCTCATGGTTAACTGATGTCCCTAATAGCTATGTTCAGTACACCATTGAAGCTTGCTTATGTAATGGCTAAAGAAATGGTAGTAGGTCTTTCTTTTAATACTACTTAATTTCAAAGAACATTTTATAACAAGTTCGTAGGTTATACTTTTTTTTTTCATTTGATTCCTTTTATGTTTGAGAAAGGTACTGAACATGTCAAAGCAATCGGCACCAATTACTTAATATTAACTACTAATCTGTAGAAGTATATTAAGAAAACTATATACATGTGTATCGATGCACGTGTATTCATGAGTTTATAGAAAATGGATCCATTAGGTTACTTGTGTAAATGAATTGTTGGTCATTCACTCCTGGTGACTATCGCTAGCTAGGAGGTAGTATGTTAAGGTTTGTGATATTGTCGAAGCTTGCATTTTATGCATTCTTGAACTCTTAGTGTTAGTCTAGTTAGAATGTCTTTTTCTATAGACCTGTTTTCTGCATAATTGAATAGGGCCAAAGTTAGCTGCCTTTTATCTCATTAGTAAACTATAACTACAAATTGGGTTTCCTGTTGACAAAGAACTCAAAGAGTTTTAGATAGTAAAGGCTTATGAGATGAGAGAGATAAATGACTGCAACATGATTATTCTATTTATAAATACAATTTGTAAATACAATTTGTAAATAGTGAACAATTTATGTGTCAGCTGCATATTAAATAATATAATCACAAAACCCTTTTCAACATTATCATGCATCAAATTGAATGGTAACCAATGAATGTTTCGATATAACAAGGAGGCATATGGTGACATGAAGAGTTAGTAGAACATATGTACATCGACAATGTTGTTTTTCTTTTTTGCATTATTTTTCCTGCTTGGTATAGTCATACAATGGCTCTATTTCATGTTAACATTACAATTGACCATCTGCAAATTTCTGCGAAGCCCGACCTCTTATCAGATTTGTACTTCGTTATGCCCCCCACGACATTCTGAATGCTGTACTGAACTGGGAATGAGAAGTCGAATGACAGGTGTTTATTAATAAGTTTCTCTCTCCATAGAGTGTCTAGTGTGTAGAGAAAACGAAGAAGTGATGGGTGCTGAGCAATTCGGGACTATCATCGGCTCGGTGAAGGCTAAGGTCATGGGGAAGTTGAGGAGGAGAGGAGGAAGAGCAAGAGGGATGGACTGTACTAAAAGATGGACAGGACTTGCAGCATGAAGATCCAGATGCGGAGCAGGAAGGCGCATCGCCTGGTCCTTGAGACGCTCAAGGCTGCCAATCACCCTGGCAAGGCCTCCATTCTCTATCTGGATGTCTTCATCTTCGAGTCATGAATGTGTTTGTGGGACTGAAGTGCACTAGACCTCTTCCAAGATTCCTTGTGTTGTTGGTTGTTGATGTTTCATTTTGTTGAAAATGAAAGGGCATGTCTGTTCCTTCAAATGAGAACAATTCCATGGGAAACAATTATGAATCCATTAGATCATTTCTGATAGAAAGGGGAAGATGAATAACTTTGCACCCATATAGCAAGCCAGCACAATTGATGATGGGTTATGCCAATTGTTCTTGTTTCGGACGGCATATACCAGTTCGGCAGTATGCCGGTCACTGGATGCGACCAACATTTCAACCAGAGAGGGATTCTAGCGGGTGAGTGGTGGTGCACGTGGCAAGATGGCATGATTTTGGGTATCGGTATCGACCCTTCTTGATTGGGGAGTTTGATGGTTTTAATTCGGTTGGTTTTGCTAGTTTCGGTATTGGTCGATACTGTGAACTATGGAAGACCATCCGAGCATCATCTATGACAGGTGATGTGGAGCCCCAAGAGGATGGAGGCAGAGTTGAGGGACAAGACGGACGGAAGCATTGTAGTTGACATGAGGAACTATGTTGCCGGTTGTGACAAGTAGTAGATCAAGCATTGTGTAACAGTCACAAAGCAATCAATGTCTGAACATAGACCCAAATTTTCGAAGTCAATTTTTCGAAACCATCCGTTGACTATCTTGAATGGGTGAAAACTTGCGGCAGTACTTGCTTAACCAAATACACATGTACACATACTATCATTACCGTATGGACAATTAGACATCCAATCCATGGCCCAATTGTAAGAGCTGTAGGTAGAGTATACATGAAAGGGTCATACTTCTATTCTACTTCAAAAAAATTTTCTTTTTCCCTAGCGTAGCTTGAACCAGAGACCACGCCTATGAAGTAAATCAACGCACCTACGATCCAACCAATTGGAAAATAATCAATAGAATTTTTTTTTTTTTGGGAGTGATTTATCCTTCCCGAACACAGCATACAAACCTCAGTTGTAGTGTGCTCTTTAAGTGTGCTTTGCTTGTTCCCGAACTGGGATCTCTATCGAGGCAAATTGAAAAGAATGAAAAGATATTAAACAACTCATTTCACACATAATTGGCCTGGTTATTCCCAATTCTTCACAACTTGAAATCTAAAGAAAGGAGTACGAACGGTTGAAGTATAATTTAACTATGTTGAAAAAAGAGGCATGTATGAGTAAAGCATCTTTAATATCACTATAAACAACAAATTTAATGACAAAATACAAAATCAAAGAACAAAAAGTTTCACACTGCACATTTTAAGGCACTCACACTCACTTGCTTTCAGCTATAGTCGCCATATCTATCGGAGATTGGGTTCAATTGGGCCCTGTAACTCAGAAGTCACGAATCTGGAATTCTGAGCTGCACTTTGCTTGCTCATCTTCTTCTCCAAATTCTACACATTTTGCTGCACAAATCCCTCCAGCATGCAACTACGACTGCCATCTATCAGAGCTTGTGTTAAATTGGGGTTTAGAACTCGAGTCTTTCACTTCAGAAGTCGCATATTTGGAAATTTGAGGCGCTCTTGGGTCATCATCTTCTTCCAAATCGCTGAAGGACACTTCTTCTTCATTTCCTAATGGAACAATCGTACTTATTGAGATGCCCGTATCCCCTGATGCATCGTCGTCTTGCAACCAGTCATCCTCGTCGTCGTCATCCTTGTACATCTCGATAGGGGCTTTCCACTTGTTTCCCGACTGTACTGCAGGCCCTTCATTAATTACAGACTTGTCGACAATTTCAACATCGGTGATGTGGAGCGTGTGCTTCTCGGTCTCTAAGTCTATTACAGGTGTCGAAACTTCTTCAAATTGACAGGCTTTACTGGAACTGGTTTCAGGGAGCTTGTAGGATGGTGATTTAACCTCTTCTCCAGGTGAAACTGTGGTAATGCCTGAACTTCTTCTACACGTCTCTCGCTCTGCTTTATTTCGGTTTTGCAGCTTTTGCAACATTGCCCTGGCTTCTGTAATCTGCCAATAGCAAAATGATCAAAGCAACTTTAATACATAGCCAAAGAAGGGAGCTAATAGCTGACATGTCCACTCACGTCCATTATCTTCAGAAATACAAAATTTCAGAACTTACTATAAAACACAATATTTAGAACCCACTCATCATTATAAAGCACAATAATATAAGAACCACAACTTTAGTACTGCATAAAGTGAAGAAAGTTTACAAACTTTTTTAAGAAAAAAAATCAACAGAGCATCTTGATGGAAGAAAAATCATGTGGATTGCATCCAATATAAATAAGTCTAAGCACATCTAGTAAACATGTTTAAACCTAGGCTTTTATGCAACATGATCCTTTTCAGTAATGAGTCAGGTCACTAAGTTTAACATTATGCCATCATGATGAAACCCAAACTATCTAGAGATATGCCAGAAATGTTTTTCTAAAAAATAAGTAAATTTATGCAAAAACCATCACTGCAAGTGGGCCTAGACATTTTCTACAAGGTATTGACCAAAAGCGATACATTTCAGCAGTTTCGGATTTGGTTTGGTGTTGCCCATTCAGAAACTTGGCCCAAAACACTGTTGTTCCAATACAATATAGTATCGGTTCATTGGGAGAAGATGAGTATATGTCGGTACCAGTTAAGTGTCCACGAGAATTTGTTGATATTGGTCGATACTGGCGGATACCTTCATCACCTTCCCTCAAATTGCCACATGTATATTTTTTGGGATTTGGTGCGAGACGCACATGAGCAAGCATTTGGCATCTTAATCATGGAATACTAATACCACATAGTTCTCTTTGCTGGATTTTCTGTTAATAGTAAAATGTCACGGACTTAGTGTTTTTGCCTACACTTCGACTCCTGCGGCGTACTATCTTCCTCCTCAAAGACACGTGCAAGCTTCTAGTCTATCCAGAAAGATCATGAGTCATCTAGAAAGATTTTTAGTCTTCTGGAGGATTTCACCATCTTCTAGAACATTCTGGAAACTTCCAACATAACCCCGATCCGTGGAGGATTATGCAAATCCGTCTCGGTGGGCCGCAACATTTTGGGCGTAACAAATAGCTTATGTCAATAAAGCTCATTCCCAGACTTCTAACCATCAGTTGCTCCACCCCTTGTAATCTTAATTCTATGAGCATCAGTTTATACTTCATAGGCATAACCATAAATCTTCATGGAACAAGAATTGGCTAATCAAAAAGCCGAAAGAAAATACCAACATTCCACAGGTGAACCAGAAAATTTTTGTACCAGCAACATGCAGAGATCATGAACATATTACGTACTTTGCCCTTTATGCCTTGATTAATGTGTTACATGATTGGCATAACTTGATATTGATATATGCTTCAGTTCAAGCTATTTCACCTTGAATAATAAAAGTTGACTAATAAAAGTTCAAAACCACCACCAAGGGGGTGATCCAGTGGTAACACTCGTACAGGAGGAGAGGAATGGGCATGGTTTTAAATCTCAGCTCAGGCAAAATTTCGTGGGAGGGGATCTTGGTGCTAGTAGTCTAGGACAAGGACGGTCAAGAAAGCCGTACGTTATCTCAAAAAAAAAAAAAGGTTAAAAGCCACCACACAGTAAAAAAAAGATGCTCCAACTTTGGAACTCCAGATTCTTCTGTTAATACTATATTCTAGGTTGTGATACTTTATCGCTTATCAATTTACTTTCGGATCATATCGTGTTTCGCGTATCGTATCATACATTGTTCTAAGAGGTTAGGTTTATACTTTCAAATCCGCATAGCTACATGATTTAATATTTTTTTTTATTTGTTTCATCTTTACAAGTCTCTAGTTCCAGAATCCAAGTTCTTAAGCATCCATGCAACTGCATAACTTAAAATGATACTACCTATCAGTCTATAAGTACTAGATTTGATCAACTGATACGTAACAAAATGGTAACGCATCCGACGTTTAGATCGCCTGTGAAGTGGGGACATGAACTCCCTCTCATTATTCTATCGAAGTTCCTGGCCCCTGCACTTTTTCCCTTTTTCTTCCATTCCACATCCAGTTTTTTTCCACGAATGTGGGCGGAAGTGGAAGGGATTGGGCGATGTCGACATTGATGATGCGACAAGGGCTCACCAGAGCAATGGAAGGTGGTGGCAGATTTGTTCGAGAGAAGTAGATCAAGAGAGGTGACTGGTGGCACCCCACTCCCCTTTCTTAATGTGGGGCGTCATCAGAGTTGGCGCCTGGACCATTATTCCCTTGGGACGCCAACTCCAGTAACGTCTCGTATCTCCTTTACTGTAAATTTTTGTTTTCTTTTTACTGCAAATATATCAAATTACTCCCGTACCAAATTTTATGCATGTAACACTTAGATCTGACTTTCTTCTGATGCAATTATGAAGGATGTAATGTGCTGCTGGCTTCAGTAAAGGAATGGGAAAGACGATAGCTCCCAACTCCCAACAGTATGGTGACCTATTAACTAGGAGTATGGTGGCCTGTTAATTAGGTGGCCCCAATAAATCAAGTGAAATATTTGACCCTCTCAGCTTCAACCGTCTTTGGTTGACGCTGATGCCAAACAAGTTGATTCCAATAATTATACTGAGAAAATGATTTTTAAAATGCCTCATTGTATGTTGTCACAGGCGACACCTAGGCGCGCTAGGCGTCCTAGACGTGCAGGTTGGAGAGGACTCACCTCGACCTGAGAAAAATTCCCCTGGGTGAGACGATGCTTGCCTAAGCGTGCCTAGACGCCCGCCTAGGGTCGCCCAGGGGAAAAAAAAACTCGCCTAGGGTCGCCCAGGGCCGCCCAATTATACTTACTATCTTTACTTGATGTTGAACATTGGTTATTGCATTTTTTTGCTTCTTATATTATTTTATGCTTATTGGTTAATATTTATTGCTTATTAGTTATACTACATATTTCTTGTATACATAAATGCAGAATTTTTGATTCAAGAGCAACGTATTCTGGGCGGGCACCTAGGCGAGGCAGGTGACTTGTCATCTCGCCTCGCCTAGCGTCCAATACAACATATCTCATTTAATATAAATCAGTAATGCAAATTATAAAAAAAATAAAGGATTTGGCTACACAATTGCTGCAGAACGTTCCCATACAATACAAACTTGTGAGCAAAATTTAATTGTAAACTCGTAGTAGGCGCTTGTACCGGAGCAGTCAAAGTCGATAATGTTCCGACGAAGGAGGAAGATGGCAAAAAGAGAGAGATAGAGAGGAATGCGCGCGCACGCGAGAGAGAGAGAGAGAGAGAGAGAGAGAGAGAGAGAGAGACGACACGGGACAGATGGATAAGAGAGGACACATGAGAGAGAGATAGGAGAGAGATGGTTTGGGAAAGCTCCTCTTTTTGTGTGAAAATGAGGAAAGAAGATGATATAATGAAATTAATTATGATAATAAATAATAATAATAATAATAATTATTATTATTAATTATCAATTTAGTTAGCCCAATTAATTAGTAAATAACTAGTGAAATGCACTTTTCTCCTTTCCCACCTCCTTCCTATTTGACATACATTCCAACGACGGAAGTGTGAACTTTGTCACTTCCGTGTACCAAATATCACTTTCCCACTTTGAATATGCACTTTGTCACTTCTTTCCCACTTCAGTCATCCAAACAGCCCCTTAGAGCATCACAAACCATGAAGCCAATTTCAGGATTTAATTGTGTAACATTAAGTGCATGCTTCTAAGCAAACAAGATATTGAAAGTCCAAATTACCTGAGGGGTCGACAAAAGTTCAGCATCCTGCTTATTGAGTCTAGAATGTAGAAGTACGAAATAAATCTTCCAGAAGCAGCCTTCAGTCATGTGGGTAGGACAGAGCTCTATCCTTAGAGCGGCAAATCTTGGTGCAAGACTTTCAACAGCAAAGGCATGCTCTTGTTGGGCATAAGACATCACAAAATCTGCAATCACAATCCGCATTGTAATAAGAGATTTTGAACCAGTATGCAAAAAACAACACTTCTAGTTCCAGCGATAACAAACTGATTGGATGAGAAAAAGTGATTTCCTACATCATATGGAAACAACAATGACAGTCCCACCAAATAAATTTGCAATTTCACCAATACAATGAAATTCACATATTAACAATATTCTCTGAAACACAAAGTGAATTATAGATCATATGAGGCACAACCTTAGGTAGCACAGATTTGGGAGGTAAAGCTGTAAATCACGCTGATTCATGAATCACATTCGTATTCAGATCCTATTCGTTTACCTTTTACATCAAAACTATTTCAGTTCGCTTGGATTTGGCCGGGTTGGATTGTAAGTTTACAATTCACTGATTCAGGATGGGTCAGGTATGGGTGGGTCCAACCTGTTCACAAACTTAGACGTAACCCGCTTTCATTCAATGCCCCATCCCATCTATTTCTTTATCCTCCTCTTCACTGCAACAGCTATTTCACTGCCAGTTGTCAGTGGCAGATGGCTCTGGTAGTTGATAGCTGCAAAAGGTGACACCAGCTGTCTCCGGTGATCAGTGGCTCTGGTAAGTTTCCTTTTCCTTCTCAACTTCTCCGAAATGGTTTTTTTTGGGAACGATATCTGTTGGACGATTCTTTCCTTATACCAGAGCTACTCTAGAGTACTAGATAATTTTTTGTGATTAACTTATCTGCAGTTGTTTTTCCTTTAGGGAGAATTGCGAAGTACTATAAAATTGCTTATTGCTCTACGATCAATTTATGTGCGTTCTGTTGCCAAACAAATTTGCTTCATTGTCAGTAGTAGTTGTTTGATATAGTCAGGGTTATAGCATTACTTCCACTAGTGCCACTACCAACCAAATAGTTGCTGTTTTCAGCAAAAACCTTTGGAAATATGTGCTAGAGCTGTAATGATGGGTAAGGGGATGAAATATTTTGGAAATAGTTTTTCTAACATATATTTGACGAGCACATACTCGCATGTGAAGGTTCATTTGTTAAAAGTGAGGGTGTCTGCATGACTAAAAATACCACCAAGTGAATTTGTGGGAAAAGAAGAAATAGAGAAAAAGCACAAGAGAGAATGCAAAAACTCCAAACCTTGTACCTTTGCCTCCTAGGGGAGAAATTGTATGCTTTGATAACATTTTTGTAGGAGAAGAGCTGGTTGTAGCAATGGAAGTGGCATTAGGTGTGATCCCATTTTGGGTGCTTTTGATCATAAGCTAAGCTGCAATTGGTTGTCTCGGTTATTAGGACCTTCTATTTAGTTGGCAAGGTTGTGAAAAGCGCTAGGAGCTAGTCGGACAGGTAACTGTCGCCTAGCGCCTAGCCTGCTTAGACGGATGCCTAGATCTAGGTGGTTTAAAAATAAATAAATAAAAATCCAAAAAAATCTACTGAAAATTGCAGAAAAAGACCATAAGATCCCAAAACATGCATAATTAGACGTCAGGGGGTCTAGGCGGGCGCCTAGGTGGACATCGGGCGAGCACCAAGGGCCTAGTGCCTAGGCGGTCGCCTAGACCGCCTTTTAGAACATTGTTAGTTGGTTTGTCATTTGTCCTAACAAGGAATCCAAATTGGGTAGTCGTAGACTTCTGTATATAATTATAACCTTGGGGCTATGTGCCTCCACGTATAATTAGTTGAGGACCATCATAGTAAAGTATAACGGTCTGATATTGAAAGGTTTTTGTAACACATTCCATCTATGTGGGTTGAAGATAAGGGGAGTATTGTTAGTAACGGATGGAGTGACTCGCAAAGGAGGCCACTTTTTAATTTTTATAGCTGTGACATGACAGATGAGCAGCACAAATTTCTCAAGGAAATTAATTGTTTTGGGAGAAGAAAAGTTCTACATTGCTAATTAATCAAGTAAAGTACAAGATTGAGCATGACAATGTTATCGACGATGTCTTTGATTGCTCCAAATTGTAAGGAGCATGACAAGTAATTGAAGGTGAGGTTTCATCCATTGTAGGGATAATAAGTAATTGATGGTGAGTTTACATCCAAACTGTCATTGATATTTGATAATGAAGAAACTCCATATCTTTGTCCTCATATGAATCCTACCTCCGCCAAAAAGCATCAAGCCTAGTCATCTAGGACGCAGTAAGGAGGCCTGCAACTACTCAGCTGGTTGATCTCTGTTTGACCCTAGCAACGGATCACGACAGCAGATATTGTGAACTCTCTCTGGTCGACTCCCAACACAGGACTGAATTCATGTTTTGATGATCTGAAGAATGGATCTACAGACAGTAAGTGCTGAGAGGGAAGTAATAAAGGGGAGAAAGACGTAGGGAGAGAGTTGGCAATGAGTTGCCAGCCACCACTCGTAACCTATGTACTTGTCAGTTTCGTTGCTTCTTGGTGGTGGTGTTGGTGGTGGAAGCATGGGTCATGTGTAAACAGAGGAGAGAGTAGGGAAGCAAATAAACATAGTAGCTCGCGAGCTCGACTTGGCTCCAGAAGAACTTGAGCTTGAATATGGGAATGTACTAAATTGCCTAATCAAAGCTTAAGCATAGTGAAGCTTGATGAAGACTCAACTGGCTCCATTCTCTTAACTCGACTCCACTAAGTTTGACGCAATCAAATTTATAATTATGTTCACAGTTAATATATATATATATACTAGCTACTTAACTTGATCGCAACTCAAAGCATATCGGGAGCAACTGCCAAGCCAAGTCGATCTCTAAATAATCTCGAGCTTCTCTCAATAACCGCAACCAACCCCTAAGCGAGCCGTGCTTGAAGAACAACACAACTCGTTTGCAGCCATTGTAAAAGAGGACCCTCCATTTATCATTCAATATTTTTTTTTTCAATCTTGTTTCATCAATCAAATAACTTTCTTCAAGTTCATCCAATTTTAACAGTCTGACGAACATCTAAATAAAGATTTTATATTTCCGTCAAAATGTTGCAGTGATCTCCAGCATTCTATCCTTTGAAGTTTTTGTTAATAAGCTATCACCACAAATCAAACAGCATTGATGATTTGATGAATCGAATATCTATATTTGTTGATTGAATTAAGAAGAGGAGGAACAAGAAAAGTCGACGAACGGACGAACCATTGGTGTCTTCGAACTCGGCGAACAGCGGGAAGTCCAGCCAGGTTTCTGGATGCATCCCGATGTCCCTCGCGAACGCCATCACCTCCTCCGTAACACCAACCGCTTCTTCGTCCTCCTCCTCGTCACACTCCTCCTCCAATTCTTCCTCAGATCCGAACGCCGGGATAAAATTCGTGGCGATCCTCCCGATCCCGCTCCTGAACCTCCCGCTGATCCCTCCGCCGGAGGCCTCATCGGAATGGTCGGCGGCGGAGGAGGAGGAGAGGTCCGAGGGATCGGAGAGAGGCGGAGGCGTGAGAAAGGAGGCGGCGCCCCAGAACTGGCGGGTTAGGGTTTCGGTGAGATCGGAGAGGTCCTCCTTCACGCCCCGGCCATGGAGTTCCGGACCCGAAGCCGATCCCTCATCTTCGTCTCCTTCCTCCTCCTCTTCTTTGGATGGAGGAAGAGGTGGAGATGGGGAGGAAGTTGTTGCCATGGAGTTCGCGAGAGTTCTCGCCAACTATGACATGATTGCTTCTTCTTTCGCTTCTAAAACTTTTTTCCTTTTTTTCATGGATTTTTTTTAATTATTTTATATAGGCAAATGTTAAAGGTCACCCCTTCTTTACTAAGGGCCATCAATTTAAAATTTTTAAAAAATTATAAGTTTGTCATTTTCAAAACACTCACTAAGGCCTCGTTTGGTTCGCGGAAGGGAAAGGGAAAGGAAATCAATTCCTTGTCATTTCCTTTCCTTTGGAAAATTTTATTTTCCATTGATTTTCCTTTCCGATGTTTGGAAATGCCAAAAAATTTGGAAAGAAAATTGATTACTTCAATGTGGGAAAGTGATTCCTTGCTTGGATGGATGGAATCACTTTTTTTTCCTAATTTTTCTTCCATTGGGAATCACTTTCCTTTCCTCCTCAATTCCTTTGACACCCAAACATAGGAAAGTAATCACTTTTCTTTCCCAACCCGGAGATTCCGCGAACCAAACGAGGCCTAAGGGCCACCAAGTTTTTCTTTCTTCTTCCTTTGTCTTCTTCCTCTTTTCTCAATCCCCAAACCACTTCTCTCAATCCCCACCTCCATTGTTGTCCCCACCTCCACCATTGGTGTCCCCTCCTCCATTGTTGTTGTCCCCACCTCTATTAAAGTTCTCTATCTTCGGTAGTTTTCTATCTCTTTTTTATTTTGTTTTTTTAATTAGGTTATTGTGTTGACACTCAATCTTCAATCTTTGTTTAGAATTATGGACCAAAATATTATTGAAGAAGAGGATGGCTACAGTGACTGCAGGCCAAGCCTACAGTCCTGAGTACATTGAGGACTGCAGGCCTAGCCTGCAGTCCCCAATTGACAGAAGCTCAGGGAGGAGCTCATTTGAAAAGAGAGGATGGCTACAGTGACTGCAGGCCAAGCCTGCAGTCCTAAGTACATTGAGGACTGCAGGCCTAGCCTGCAGTCCTAAGTAGACAGATTTGAATGGCAGCTGCCAAGGATTGCAAGGGAATACCCATTACCCCATGACTATGCCTATCTATTGATAGTGCAGACCTTGCATACGGTCGCAGATGACCACGAACAGCACCAGAACTTTGATGGGGCATTTCTTGTGATGTATTAGAATTAGCAGAATGTTGAGAAAGATTAATGCCTTGTGTGGTGGCCCATGCAGGTCAGAGCATATCGTACCGGTTACGTAACTGTACTGGTACGAGCCTACGACAATGACTAAACCTTAGGAATCTCAATCCACTCTGCCTTGAAAATTCTCCTAGAAATTCTCTACGTCCTTGAAACTCCATAATTGCTCTCGATTATACTTTCTTGCTTTTCTTACCATTGATTCTCATCCCTTTTATTTCGAAGTGACGAATAGTCGTGCTGTCTAGAATTCATCAGAAATCCTTAAATTATATTATAATATTGCTTGACTATTGAATGCTTGGTTGTTTATAGATATAAAGGATTATAGTTGCCATATGCCTAGATATCTGCCGGTAGAATTGTTAGCAACTAGTTAGAAGACCATAAGATCTTAGTGACCATGTTTTGAGAAATAGTGTGACCAAAGGTGGGTAGAAGTCCTCAAGTATTTGGAGTTATAAAATGGTTAGAGAAGGCTATAGAATTTGGTTTTCTAAATTTAAAATCTAAGGAGATCAAGGTTAAGGTGGACTTTCTTTTTGAATTTTAGGAATAATTATGAGTTAGAATTTCGAAGACGAAATTATTTTAAGGTGGGTAGATTTGTAGCCTCCCTTCCCAAAATTTTTCGAAATATTTCTTTATTATTTATTTAATTTAAATAGTGATTTTAGAATTTTATAAATATTTATTTAGTTAATTATTATGGTAGATGATTTTAGCCATGGTTGAGATTTGGAATACAAGACGATTAGGAATCATGGCAGGGTTAGTGCAGTGGCGTGCCTTGACTAGTGTATTAGCCCTGGTAGGGAAGACCGAGCCATAATGACGTCCTAACTAAGAAAATCAGGCCAAGTTGCGACTTAACCCTACCGAAGATTTTATTTATTATTTAATTATACGTTAACTATCCCTATGTTTTACACTTATTACAGAAACTACCCCTACTTTGAAACTAATTACGCGGACCACCCCTATAGTTTTTATTTTCTATAAAAATATAACACTAACTACCCCTATGTTTTATAAAATTTCTAAAGGAGAGGGGTGGTGAGTGTAATTAGTTTCAAATAGGGGTAGTCTCTGTAATACTCATGAAACATAGGGGGGGTTGGTGTATTTATTTCTTAATTATATTATTGAGTTTTCGGGAACCCGGTTGTACCGAACCTGTCCAGATTGGACCCAAGTCAAATCCAAGCCCATGTAGTCATATAGTGGGACCAAATACGACCTTGTAGACATGTTTGGTAAATACAAATATTTTGTGTATATATTTAGGAATTGGCGATTTATATCTATTAAATTATTTATTATAATGATATGTGTATATATATGTGTATATATATTTCTATAAATAAGACACTATATTATGAATATATATTATTGGTATATATTTTGGTTGTCGTGAATATTTATTGTTGTAATGGTAGGTATGCATGGAAGTTATGTATAAATAAATAGATATTACATATGTGTGTATGCGTATGTATATATAAATATATATTATACGTGTATATGTGTATATATAAATATATTATACGTGTGTGTATGGATATACATATATATATAAATAGATATTATATACGTATATAAGTGTTTGTATATATAAACATATATATAAATATGTGTGTATATGAATAGAATATATTTGAATATAAAAATATTGTACGTATACGAATATATATAAATAAATATTATAGGTGAGTGTATTTGTACGTATATATAAATATATATATGTGTGTGGTGTATGTATGTATATATATATATATATATATATATATATATATATATATATATATATATATATATATATATATATATATATATATATATATATATATATATATATATATATATATATATATATATTTTTTTTTATATATATATATATATATATATATATATATATATATATATATATATATATATATATTATTTATTTATATATATATATATATATATATATATATATATATATATATATATGTACATGCGCGTATATATGTATGTATACATATGTATATGCGAATATACATACATACATATATATATATATATATATATATATATATATATATATATATATATATATATATATATATATATATATATATATATATATATATACATGCGCGTATATATATGTATACATATGTATATGCGAATATACATATATATATATATATAGGTATATATATAATTGTATTATTGTTAATATAGAATAAAAAGAAAAACAAAAAAACCAAACACCAGCCCAAGGCTCTACCAGGCCGAGCCTAACCCAGGCCCAGCCCAATATCAGCCCAGCCGAAGGCCAGGCCCGCAACCAATTTAGCAGAGCCCTTCAAACCGAGCCCAACTCCACCCCTGTAAACACGCAGCTGCCATATATATTATATATGGAGATCGCGACCGGGGATAAAATAAGACACAAGAACCCTAAACTCGTGCCTCCCTCCCCGACTAAACGACCCACCAGACCACCACGCGCGCCGCCCCGACACGCCGGAGCGCCGCCTGGACCCAGTGCGTGCGGGCAAGCCGAGATATGACAGCGACAACACACAGCGACAGAGCAGAGAAGTGGCAGCGAACGCGCAACTTCGAGACGCGATAACTTCCATCTCATTGGATCATTTGTCGATCCCTCTTTTCAGGTATGTTCGCAACCCTTAGGGTTATAAATCCCTTCATTTAGTTTAAACTTAGGAGCCGCTAATCGCTCGAAAATTCGAGGCAAAGTGGACGAGAAAGCAATCTCGAACAGGACAGATTTCCTAATCCAGGGACCCAAGTTGGAAGGCTGTTCTCGGCCAATCCAGTGAGAAACCTAGGAATCTACTTGAACAGGTTTTTAGACAAACTAACCGAGATGGAAACCTAATTTTTAGTTTTATTTCTAGTTGATTAAATAGAGAGATAAATCAGTTTAAATATCAGGAAAAACTATCTTCAAAAACAGTAGAAAACTTGAAAAACCATCCGATACGACGTGCGTCCCACCAAACCGGGCGACGTGATCGCGAATCGAAGGCATCGAAAGCTGCGTAACTGCTTCGTGGTCGTGTGGGCTTTGATGGAATTCAAATTGGTCGCGTGTGCGCGACGAATTTGTTGCGTATCCGTCGAAATTTACCGTATCGTGCACTTTACAAATTTCTCAATTACTTTGTGCATGCTCATCAGATTGAGACAAAACTTGTGCCATCAGGACCGTATCGTTTTTCTGGTCCTGTATGCCAAGTTTGGTCCAATTCTGAGACAGTTGATAAAATCGCCGTTTTGCAAGCCCCACGGTCCGACTCAACGGGCGATTTTGTGCACGGCCCGCCGGAATCCAACTTTGGACATACGGTTGGGTTCGTATCGAAAAACTGGATCCGTAGACATGTAGTTTGACGACTTTAGAGACCATTGACTCTGGCACACTTTTCGGTGCAAAGCGGGTCCAACGGCGGACATCTTTTTTGCCCGAAATTACCGTTTTACCCCTGTGTCCAGAATTGGACTTAAGGACAGGCAATTCTAGCTAATTTGACTATTCTGAAAATGTTGGTAATATCTGTTTCAGCTTTCGGAGACAGTTGTGATGACTTGGACTGTACGGCTTACCAGTCGACTATATATTTGTTGGATCTGCGTGCAACTTCCAGACAAGTATACCTTGCCTTCCTCTACAGTTTTATTTACATGCATTTTTTTTTTCATTTTACAGTCTTTGGATTATTTATGGACATGTACTTTTCGTGTTATTTTCTGCGGAGTTGTTCTTGTTGTATATAGCCGTGTCCATGTTTGACCTTGTGTTTGGAGATGTTCTCGTCAGTACCTTGTTTGAGTCGTGTCATAGAACGAATACGTGTAATTGAACTGCTAAATCCTTGATATTATTTCCTTCGCACCAGAGAGTCCACACTTGGGACGAGAGTGTTTTTCTTGATCTGTTTACATCCGTGAGTCCACACTCGGGACTAGGATGTCGATTATTTGCACCAGAGAGTCCACACTCGGGACGAGGGTGTAGACTTGACTTGACTTGACTTGCACCAGAGAGTCCACGCTCGGAACGAGGGTGTTTACATCAGGGAGTCCACACACGGGACGATGATGTAGTATTTGCACCAGAGATTCCACACTCGGGACGAGGGTGCCTTGCCGTGAACTAACCAGAGAGTCCACACTCGGAACGAGGGTTAGTACTAACCAGAGAGTCCACAATCGGGACGAGGGTTAGTACTAACCAGAGAGTCCACACTTGGGACGAGGGTTAGTGTTTAGTTCAAACCCGTGAGTCCACACTCGGGATGAGGGTTTGGTTTCTTCCATTGATCTCGTGATTATCGTTCATCCGGAAGTTCATTTATACGTAGTTGTTCTAGTGTTCGTGTTCATCTTCATTTGTCGTGTTCCTATTTTTCTTGTTTATTTTGCTTGTGCATGATAAAACTGTTAGATAGGCATGTATATTATGTATCTTGCTATGTCCTCTGAGGACCTGATGATCTCTTCAGGTTTAGCGATTGCATGGAGTTAGTTAGTAGTTCTGGATGGCAGAGGATTGGCGGTTCTTGCGGGATTCAGGTATCGTTATCATGTTTATTATCCGCTCGTGCCTTATGTTCTTATCATGATATACTTTTCTTGTTAGTTACATTTATAGAATCATATCATTTCTTAGAGTCTAATCGGACATATATGCTAGTGAGCTGCAGACCACGATCCATACTTGTTCATTCTTGTTTATATGATTCATGTGGATTGAGATACAGTTTAGATTAGACATGATACCTATGACCTTGACAGCTTATACGTACTCGAGTAGGGCTAGAGTCCGCTCGATACGTAGCGCTCACGTGCTTGCGTCCGAAAACCGGGTGCGGGTCGTGACACCTTGACCAGATCCATAACTACCAGGAGAAAAAGAAGACCGCCTAACAACTTCTGCCACCTATTGATAGTGGCTAGCAGCATTTTGACGATGTATCAAAGTTTGCTCTGTCAATTGTTGAACGTGTGTAGAAGTAACATATTGTGATACAGGAGCTACATGTCCTATGGCTATGCTTCCATTGGCTAAGCCCCAGCTTGCCGGGTCATGCACCGAATTCCTGACATCAGCTGCAGGCACAAAAATGGTGTTCTCTGAGACAGTGCTCCTTGAGCTGCTCTATACATCAAGAGGCGGGGGGGGGAGGGGGGGTGGACGGGGAAGGGGGCTGTTAGAGGGGAGAGGGAATTTTGTGGAGGAGGGGGAACGAATGGACAAGGGGGGTGTCACGACCCGTACCCTAGAGTAAGGGAATGAGACGTGGGTACGTCCAGCCTACGCCGTAATGTCGGCGGTAGAACGCTGTCCTAGGTCTCATGCATCTAACAGTATAATGCTAAGCAGTTATACTCCCCGAATGGGGGTGACATAGCAGATACAGTCTCAATCACATCTAAGGTAGAGCATGATAAAAGATAGATAAAACATGAAATCCAAAAGAGATACAGCAGATAGAAGTCTAAGTGTCTAAGTTACACAAACCCAAAAATACATCTTAAAGCTCAAATACAGTAATCCATAAATACAACTCAAGACAACTGAAAATAAGCTATAAGCAAAACCCTAGCTATCTATACAACCTCTACTGTGTCTCCTCTAGGCTAGCAAGCAACCTCTAGGCTATCTGTACAATTTATCAACATGTCCAGTCAGGACAGGTGCGAGCATAATACATCTCAACAGTTCATAGCAGGTTAGAAAGTATAATCATGCAGTAAAGTAAGATACAGGTACTGAAGGAAATACAGTATGTAAACAGAGAGAGAGAGAGAGAACTGTAATAGAAATATCTACTATACAATAGGGAACTAACAGTGGCTAGTGAGTCAGAGTACAATATAGACATGTAAATGGCGTAGGATGATTCTGATGAGACACTACGGAATGATTCTGATGAGATACTACTTGGATATTATTCACATGTCCACTTCTACTCTCCCGTACCCCCAATCAATACACAAGGATCCAGCCATGTTATGTTATGATTCATGCAACGACCCCTGAAGGGTGGTACATGATAGTCCCATAAATGGGAATTCCAGGAAGCCCAATAAATGGAAGGATTCAAGGAAGACTCTGTGATCATGCAAGTACATGTCACAAGTGATTCAATGAACCAATGAAGCAAAGTGATACGATATGTAAGTAAAACGCACAGAACATGAAGTATCTGATGCTCCCTGAGGGGATAACATCTGAAGAAGGGATCCATATAGTACTAATCCGTGTGACCAACGTGACAGTATCAAGTAAAGTAATTTAAGGCAGAAAAATAATCTAAGTAGGATATAAAATGATCAGAGAATGTACTCGCCTGATAACATGAACAGATGATAGGTATAGGGGTGCAACTGAAGCCACAGAGTCCTATTTAAAGCAACATAGGTTACAAGGTGTTCAAGTTGTAATAAATGAATCTCTACAAGCAATCTATATTATCCTAGGTTCTTCTAAGTCAAATCAACTCTAGGTCAACTCCGGTCAATAATCTAGTCAAACTAGGTCAAGTGTTGACTTACAGTTGACTTGTCAACTGGTCAACTTGGTCAAACAGGGTCAATTCTAGTATTATTAAAGATATAAAGTGTACTTCGTTATTCGTACGTCGAAACTTACGACACGCAAATCGAGATAAGATGATTAACGGTAAAGTTAATAATCTTATTATAGTGATCCACGTGTCCGACTTGTCAATTTTAGCGATGTGAGATCACTGGAATTGACTGATCTCGATTTCGTTGTACTAATCCCGAAATACGAATATTATAAGAATTAATTATTAATTATTTATAAAAAGGTTAAACTCAGAGAAATTATCAACAAACATTGTCGGACGATGAAATAAATATCTCCAACGTGTCCAGAATGGTCAAATTAGCTAGGATAGCCTACCCATCGGTCCAATTTGGACACAGGGGTAAAAAGATAATTTCGGATCAAAACGGTATCCGTGTCGGAGCCGTTTTGCACCGAAAAACGTGCAAAAAAATAAGTCTACAAAATATAACAAATTATATGTCCACGAAACCAGAATGACGATACGAACCCAACGGTATATCCAGAATTGGATTCCGTTGAGCCGGCGTCAAAAAGTCCCGTTGACCCAGACTGTGGGACCCACTTTGTACTAAAATGCGTGCCAGGGCCCACGTCGTTCAAATCTAACAAATTTTATATGAAAACATGCCAGAACGACGCAACGAGTCTAATGGTGGTGTCAGAAATGAAATCTGGAGTCCCGTGTTCAAAAATAGAATTTTACAAGTTAGAAATTACAAATTCGGACGGCCAACTTTGGTGTCGAATTCAACCAATCAAACAAGCTCACAATGAAACGAAATGGGAGGGGTAGTAAGAGGGTTATACCAGCTTCGCACATGAACTGGTAGTATGCCAAATGGAGCTACGGTAGAGGAGGTACAAGCCGACGAAGTTGGCTCCGTGAAACTGTCCAAAAATTTATACAATTTAAACGGTCAACTTGGTGGCCGGTTTTGATGTATCAAACGATAAAATTAACGGACGAAAATTGACAGAAGTGAAGGCGGATATACCGAGATTGTGACGGAGCGAAGAAATCGCTGATCCAACGGTCGGATTCCTCGAAAATCGTGACGGCGGGAATTCATACGAAATGTACGAATCGCCTATACGTCGCGCCGGAGAGAGAGATAGTGGACCCAGGGGGTCGCCTGAGTTCGCCCATCATGGGGGAGCACAGCCACGGCGGCGGCGGCCGGCGGCGTGGCCTGCGCGCGCGGCCACAGGCCATTTTTCGGCCGGCCAACTTTGCAACGCAGCTGCGCCGTTTCTGTGCGCGGCCTGGCCTGGCCGGCGAAGGCGCGACGGCGCGCTGCCTGGCCTGGCCCGACGACGGTGGGGGCGGCGGCTGTGCGGTGGAGGTGGTGGCGCGCGGAGTGGGAAGAGGTGATCGGTGGTGGTGGATTAATGGAGATGATTTTGATGGTGGTGATGATGGTTATTGAAGAAGAGGAGGAGAAGGTTGGTGGAGCGGCCTGCTGGTGGTGGTGGCCGATGGCCTCGGCAGGGAGGAGGGGAGGTCGGGCTATGTAGATGGTGGTGGTGGTGTTAATATGCTGCTGTGTAGTGTTGGAGAGGAGAGATAGGAGGAAATTTTGTGTGGAAAATTAATTGTGTGTGTTACAAATGGAGGAGAGAGAGAGAGAGAGAGAGAGAGAAAAGCAACTCCTAGAAGTTAGGGCCGGCCACATGTGAGGAAGGGGTTTGTTTTGGCAGCTATAGGGATGGAGGAAAGTTAATGGTGAGGATTGAATGAGGGGAAAAATCAAATGGCTAGGTTTAATAGTAGGAAAATTGGCCATTCCAAGGGTTTTTAATAAACAGAAATTTCCATTAAATATAAAATAGATGGGCAGGGTATTTAATATTATTTTTGGGCAAGAAAAAATGAGGGCGTCACGAGAGAGGGAAACACGAAGCTTGGACTGGGTTCGGTCAAGCCGGGTTGGATCAAAATCGGACATCGTGCAATAATCGAATAAAAATAGGTGTTGATAATCATGGGTAAATAAGTAGCATGTGGGAATTCCAATAAAAATTTCCCAGTCCCAAGCCCTGCAGACCATCCAGTTATCCTTCTGCGGGTTGAGAGTACTATGGTTGGGTACATCGCCCCGGAGACGATATACCCTTAGGTGACTTAGAGGGTGCAACACATGACAGTGTGCTGGAAATGTGCTCTACTCGTCGGCAAGCTACAAGTCCAATTAAGGCGCCCAGATAACGAGATTGCCTGTGACTGGAAATTCTCCATGAACTATAATTTGATCTAATCATTAGCCTAATCCATATTAGCGCGAATCCCTGACCGTGGGAACCAGGGAGTCACGTCCTAGACATGATGCAGGACAAGACAAGTGGATTGCACAAGCAAGCAAGCAGGAACAGCCACGGTGTCAGAGTTAGTCACAAGAGTCAAGTTAGCCATCGCAACGACATCAAGTCAAGTCAAGTTACAAGTCACAAGTCAAGAGTGCACCGCCACGGGCCACTATCAAATATATGGTTGTAAAGATTAATCATGAATCACATGTTACAAGTCATCGGGTCACTATCAAGAAGATCAGAGGTACTAAAATCAAACTTCACAGAAATCAGGAAAAACGTATTAGTCATTAGCAAAATCATCGAAAACTGTGCCAGGTCGTGTTGGTCAAGATAGTCGTGCTGCGTGGGACAAGATCTCAAAACCCAATCCACGAAATAGAAGCCAAGTCCAAGAAATAAACCAAACTATCATGGGCAAGTGGGTTGCGCAGAGGGTGGATGGCGCCGTGGTCAAGTGCGCCGGGGGCAGATGGCGCAGGGGGCCAAGTGCGTCGGGGATGGATGGCGCAGGGGTCAAGTGCGCCGGGGGTCGGATGGTGCAGGGTCGGATGGCGCAGGGTCAAGTGTACTGGAAGCAAGCGCAAGTCGACCCAGCACTAAGGAGCACTGGCCGAGGAAGTGTTTGCGCAATCCGACCTTGCGCTAAAGAGCGCAGGCCGAGAGGGAGCTGGCGCAATCAGGCCTTGCGCTAAAGAGCGCAGGCCGAGGGGTCTTCTTCTCCAAGGCTGAGATGAGCTTCTCAAGAACACCAAAACTTCAAATCTTCAAATCTTGGCCAAATCAAAACCAAATTTAGATTTTCAAAGGTCTAACTTGTGTAAAATTGCATTCTCTTCCACATGGAAGCATCAAAACAAGCAAAAAATCAAAGTTTAATAGATCAAAACCAAGGATTTTCGAAAATAATTAAAACCTAGATATAGAAAAATGGAAGCTCCAAATTATAAAATGTCAAGTTCTAATGTTGTTCTCCATGGCTTAATCTAGCTAATGGACAAATAAAATGTGGTACTCATTTGGTGGCAAGGTGCACTTGCCTATGGGTGGAGGTGTTGTGTGGAGGAAGGAAGAAGGAGATGGAGAAAAAATAAATGAAAGTAAAGAGGAGAGAGAAAAGTTAGATGGGATTAAATGAGGGTGGGTTGTGGTGGAATGAAGGTTGAGTATAGGCTAAGGTGTTCCAAGCATATTAAACCAAACCAATTAAAACCGAGCCGAGTCGAAACCCAAAATACGAGAAAACCCAAATTCCACAAGTCGAGAAAATAAAATACATGCCAAAATCTGATTACGAGTATTAATACGAAATACGGGAAATGGGGGTGACAGACATCCAACATTCTGATTCCTACAAAATTATCCTATGATAACCAATTACGTCATTTCCGAACTAGATGATTTACGTCACTTCCTCAACATTTCTCAGGTAAAAATGATATGAAGATTCAAGGGTTCAAAGTACAGCTGGCAGAATTTGATACGAGACGGAATTGATGTAATCAGGACAGTTATATAAGACAAAGATTGATGAAAATAAAAATATTGGCAGGAAAAAAAAATGATAATAGAATCTGTTCTGCTTATCTGTTTAAAAGAAGGAACCATTTTGAAACCAAAGCTATAATATCAAATCTAAGATAAGGTCTAGCAAAATCATCGATTCATTGTATTAAGAAGAAATTCATAGTAAGAAGTTACACAAAGGTTTATAAAAACAGCTAAACCTACTCCTAAGTTAAATAATAAGAAACAAAACAAAACAAACAAATAATAATTCTTTTTTTTTGAAGGACTGGAACAAAAGTAGAGAACATATTCAAAAATATTTAAGGTACAATCTGATAATCATATGCGTCTATCCAAAATTATGGTGCTCTAAACCCTCGTCATACTGGTAAGCAAGGCTACGATAATCACAAAGTCCTCGACTTAGGCACATACCTCTAGAATCGTGGTATTTAATATTTTCGCGATGCCGCTAGCTTGGCTGCGAAAACCTTAAATTCCCACACCCGAGAAATATATCCAAAATCAGACTATATGTCCTCATCATGCTGGCTAATGTGACTATAGAAGACTAGATTCCAAAACTTAGATGACCTAGTCCATATAATTTCATCTTGACAAAAAATTAAATTAAATCAACAATGAATACCCAAAAATCAAATTTATCTACGAACATCAAGATTCAAAAAAATGAACAAAAATTCTTCAAATCATATAAATACAAACTCGGATGCCACAGCTAACATGAAGATTCAAAATTAAACAATCATCCATCAAAATCAATAAATACAAACTCAAATTCAACAATAATCCATCAAAATTAAATTCAACAACAGAAAGTAAAGATAAATCAAATCAAGGGAAGAGAGTTTTTAAATCGAAGTTAAAATAAGATTCTCAAGGGTCGTCCCAGGAATCTCTCAAGGGATCCTAACTGTGATTGAGTACCTTCAAAATATATCATATTCCTACTGCAGGCTGTAGTGGTACTCTAGTTCGAATACCACTATACAAACTCGACCTGCATGGGCCACCACTAAAAATGTGTCACGACCTGCACCCTAGAGTAAGGGCACGAGACGTGGGTATGTCCAGCCTACGCCACAGTGTCGGCGGTAGAACGCTGTCATAGGTCTCATGCATCTAACAGTATAAGGCTAAGCAGTTATACTCCCCGAATGGGGGTGACATAGCAGATATAGTCTCAATCACATCTAAGGTAGAGCATGATAAAAGATAGATAAAACATAAAATCCAAAAGAGATACAGTAGATAGAAGTCTAAGTGTCTAAGATACACAAACCCAGAAATACATCTCAAAGCTCAAATACAGTAATCCATAAATACAATTCAAGACAACTGAAAATAAGCTATAAGTAAAACCCTAGCTATCTATACAACCTCTACTGTGTCTCCTCTAGGCAAGCATGCAACCTCCAGGCTATCTGTAAAATTTATCAACGGGTCCAGTCAGGACAGGAGCGAGCATAGTACATCTCAACAGTTCATAGCAGGTTAGGAAATATAATCATGCAGTAAAGTAAGATACAGGTACTGAAGGAAATACAGTATGTAAACAGAGAGAGAGAACTGTAATAGAAATATCTACTATACAATAAAGAACTAACAGTGGCTAGTGAGTCAGAGTACAATATAGACATGTAAATGGCATAGGATGATTCTGATGAGACACTACGGAATGATTCTGATGAGATACTACTTGGATATTATTCACATGTCCATTTCTACTCCCCCGTACCCCCAATCAATACACAAGGATCCAGCCATGTTATGTTATGATTCATGCAACGGCCCCCGAAGGGTGGTACATGATAGTCCCATAAATGGGGATTCTAGGAAGCCCAATAAATGGAAGGATTCAAGGAAGACTCTGTGATCATGCAAGTACCTGTCCTAAGTGATTCAATGAACCAATGAAGCAAAGTGATACGACATGTAAGTGAAACACACAGAACATGAAGTATCTGATGCTCCCTGAGGGGATAACATCTCAAGAAGGGATCCATGTAATACTAATCCGTGTGACCAACGTGACAGTATCAAGTAAAGTAATTTAAGGCAGAAAAATAATTCTAAGCAGGATATGAAATGATCAGAGAATATACTCGCCTGATAGCATGAACAGCTGATAGGTATAGGGGTCCAACTGAAGCCACAGAGTCCTATTTAAAGCAACACAGGTTACAAGGTGTTCAAGTTGTAATAAATGAATCTCTACAAGCAATCTATATTATCCTAGGTTCTTCTAAGTCAAATCAACTCTAGGTCAACTCCGGTCAATAATCTAGTCAAACTAGGTCAAGTGTTGACTTACAGTTGACTTGTCAACTGGTCAACTTGGTCAAACAGGGTCAATTCTAGTATTATTAAAGATATAAAGTGTACTTCGTTATTCGTACGTCGAAACTTACGACACGCAAATCGAGATAAGATGATTAACGGTAAAGTTAATAATCTTATTATAGTGATCCACGTGTCCGACTTGTCAATTTTAGCGATGTGAGATCACTGGAATTGACTGATCTCGGTTTCGTTGTACTAATCCCGAAATACGAATATTATAAGAATTAATTATTAATTATTTATAAAAAGGTTAAACTCAGAGAAATTATCAACAAACATTGTCGGACGATGAAATAAATATCTCCAACGTGTCCAGAATGGTCAAATTAGCTAGGATAGCCTACCCATCGGTCCAATTTGGACACAGGGGCAAAAAGATAATTTCGGATCAAAACGGTATCCGTGTCGGAGCCGTTTTGCACCGAAAAACGTGCAAAAAATAAGTCTACAAAATATAATAAATTATATGTCCACGAAACCAGAATGACGATACGAACCCAACGGTATATCCAGAATTGGATTTCGTTGAGCCGGCGTCAAAAAGTCCCGTTGACCCAGACTGTGGGACCCACTTTGCACTAAAATGCGTGCCAGGGCCCACGTCGTTCAAATCTAACAAATTTTATATAAAAACATGCCAGAACGACGCAACGAGTCTAATGGTGGTGTCAGAAATGAAATATGGAGTCCCGTGTTCAAAAATAGAATTTTACAAGTTAGAAATTACGAATTCGGACGGCCAACTTTGGCGTCGAATTCAACCAATCAAACAAGCTCACAATGAAACAAAACGGAAGGAATAGTAAGAGGGTTATACCAGCTTCGCACATGAGCTGGTAGTATGCCAAATGGAGCTGCGGTGGAGGAAGTACAAGCCGACGAAGTTGGCTCCGTAAAACTGTCCAAAAATTTATACAATTTAAACGGTCAACTTGGTGGCCGATTTTGATGTATCAAACGATAAAATTAGCGGACGAAAATCGACAGGCATGAAGGTGGATATACCGAGATTGTGACGGAGCGAAAAAATCGTTGATCTAACTGTCGAATTCCTCGAAAATCGTGTACGAAGTTGCTGCGACGGGACGCCAAAACGGACTTGATTTCGCGCGCGTCACGGCGGGAATTCGTGCGAAATGCACGAATCGCCTATACGTCGCGCCGGAGAGAGAGATGGCGGACCCAGGGGGTCGCCTGAGTTTGCCCATCGTGGGGGAGCACAGCCACGCGGCGGCGACCGGCGGCGTGGCCTGCGCGCGCGGCCACAGGCCGTTTCCCGGCCGGCCAACTTTACAACGGAGCTGTGCCGCTGCTGTGTGCGGCCTGGCCGGCTGTCACACCCCAGTACCGGAATACTGAGACGGACTAGGCCAGCTATACCGTATGAGGTATATAAACGTCATACGGCGATCGTGGCTGTCAAGAGACTAGGGGGTGCATGCTACAATCAGGTCTCCTATGGTCCCACAGAGCATCTATGTCTCAATCAATTAAAACAAGAAGCAGTAAATAATGATCATATAAGACAAAGCAGTAAGGCGTCCCCGACGCTTCATCAGAATGATTCATGAGTCTAGCTATACAAAATGATGAGCTAGTTTCGAGAGTCAATGGTACATAACTATAGTCAGCTGCAGTCTGATTTAATTACAATTATGCAAGGAAACTAGTGTCCAGAACTGCCGGCTAAACAAGTGCCGGTGGCTAAACGCCAAGTACAAAATAGAAGATATCAGAGCAGTGAAGAAGAAACCCACTCATGGTCCCTGGCGTCCATACTCCTGGTGTGCACCATTGTTCGGGTGAAAGGCTAGATCCTCTGGAGCTGCTACGAGATCTGGCCAAACAAAACCAGCGGGGTCAGGCCCCGAATAGCAAGTACCACATGGGAGCACAAAAGAGTGAGATAAATCCAATAAGTTAAATAAGACCTGATTCACGAGTTATAGGCTTATACCATATCATCGAGACAATACGACACCCTTACAACCAAACAAGGACAAACGGTGCCAATATCGTACCGAGATAAGATATATCCTATAACTATGGGCAGGTAAAAGGACTTCTGATCGCGACTTCGGTCCATAGCCTATCGCAGCACAATAGCCCAACCCAACAACCAAACAAGGACATGGGTTGGACCACGCACCACGATAGTCCATGTTCCTCGGTAGCTAACAGAAGAAAACATATCACAAACAAGTCAGCTTACAATCGGCCAATCAATCCTACGGCTTTCTATGATTTGCCTGGGTTATCCCAGTAATACAATATATGTATATATATATAGGAATCCTCAGATCGTATCGCATTCCAGCAGGGCTAGCCAAACCATTATATACAAGCAAGCACGAAATGCACCGGTCCCTCGAAAGGCCACCGCGCTAGAATAAGCAGTAGCGGTTCCAGCTCTCCTATAGGAAGAGCTGGCTCGGCAGTCACAAATCAGATACTGCACTCCACTAGTGCGGATGACTATACAGTATCCGAGGTAGCCAACCCGACGCGCCAAGACGGGACCCAGGGCGGCTGGTGACGTACGATCTCGAGATTCTGTTCCCTCCCAATGCTTCTACCAATTTAAGTTGCTTAGATTAATCCTATCTCGATATTGGAATTACATGTCGTGGTCACATGGTCATCCTCCTATATGTCGTACCATAGTACGTGTACCCTAAGTATGAATCCACATCGGCTTAATCTAGATCCATGCTTAGTGTAATGCATCAAACAACAATTATTTTACCACAACACTATTACTGACCAATTACCATGACTGTGCTGGAAGGTACACATGTATTGACATATAACACGAAGGATCACTTAGCATGTAGAGCCACACCTCAGTGCACTCATTAAATGGTACCGCAGTGCATACTAATATTGTATCTCAATACACACTTAGAATAGGTACCAGCACGTATACAGGTAATCAGGTCAGGAACATGGTCAAGTCAAGAAGTCATGTGGACCCCTCGTGACATAAAAGTTACATATGAATTCAGGTTAAAGTGAGACATGAAGGTCCTTGAAGTCAAGACAAAGATCTACAACTTTTATGTTGGGAGTTAGGAAAAATTCTGGCCACAATTCAGCCAAATAGGACTTAAAATAGCCAAAAACAGCCAAAATAGACACTATGCGGCACTATTCAGCACTATGCGGCACTATGCAGCATCCTTATGCGGCTGGGTACTATACGGCACTATGCAACATTCTTATACGGCTCGGCACTATGCATCATCCTTATGCGGCTCGGTACTATGCAGCACTATGTAACATCCTTATGCGGCTCGGCACTATGCAGCACTATGCAGCATTCTTATGCGGCTGGGCACTATGCGGCACTATGCAGCATCCTTATGCGGCTCGACACTATGCAGCACTATACAGCACTATGCAATATCCTTATGCGGCTCGGCACTATGCAGCACTATGCTGCACTATGCAGCATCCTTATACGGCTGGGTACTATGCAGCACTATTTAGCATCCTTATGCGGCTCGGCACTATGCAGCACTATGCAGCATCCTTATATGGCTCGGCACTATGTAGCACTATGTAGCACTATGCAGCACTATGCAGCATCCTTATACGGCTGGGTACTATGCAGCACTATGCAGCATCCTTATGCGGCTCGGCACTATTCATCGTCCCTGCCAGAATCAGGACAGATAAATATAGAAGTTTGACCAAAATTGTTTTGGCCATAACTTCCTCAAAACAAGTCGAAATCTAACTTTTCAAAGGTCAAAATTGGATAGAATTGAATTTCCTACAACATATGACCATTAGTTTTCGAAAACAACCAAGTTTGATAGATCAAAACCATGGAAACCCATAGAACCCTAGTTTTAGAAACTTAGATCTACACCAAGCTAGCCATTAAAATCAAAAACTCCAAGAACTAAACTTGTAGAGATGAAGAGAAGAACAATATAGACAAATAATATCAAAGAAAAATCAAGAAATGAAAATACAATAATCTCTCCATTTGGTGCAAGATGTACTTGCCTAAAAGTTTGCTTGAGGAAAATAAATAAAAGAGTGAATGAGGAGAGAGAGTGTGGAAGAGAATATATATAGGGGTTGGGTTGACTCAAAGAAATCCTAAGCTTAAGCATGCTCTTAACCATGTGACTAATGACATGTTAATTGCTACATAATACAACTAATTAAATTAATTAAATAAAATCCTAACCACAACACGGTTCAGAAATCTTATCATCGAAACAGTGAACCACGCCTACAACCAGACAAGGACAAGGGGTGGCGCACTAATCCGCGACGAGATACTGTCCCATGCCATGGTTAGTTACAAATACATGATACATACATTCAAGATACAGGTGCCAGATACCATATACAGGAAAAATCAAAAATTTACGTATTCCGGGAATGGGGAGTGACATCTCTACCCTCCTTAGAAAAATTCCGTCCTCGGAATTTCGATAAGGCTAGTCGAGCGTGCTCTCAGATCACGAAATACACTCATGACATAATACAAGCACAATTATCAAACAACACATGACATATGAACAAATTACGAAAGAAAAAACTATTAAGTAAAAGTACAAACAATAATCATACCGTAGAAGGAAAGTGATCGGAGACATACGAATAAAATATGCCTCTCAAGTCAGGTAGGAATTCGTCCTCGATGTCCTACACTGACTTCCAAAGTGGACAAGGGTCAACGCTTGAGATAAGTCGGTACCAATGACTAAATCAAGAACGAGACTCTGCCCAGGACGTACTCTCGTAATCAAGACACATGATGAATATCACGTATCACATGATACGAGAGCAGATGAGTGAGACGAGAAAGTCGCCTTCACTCTTCGAATATAGAACTCAAGAAATTATAATAAATAATACTCAAAACTTACCCAAAATCTGACCGCCTTCAGCCAACCTCTGCTCTAATACTCCAAATTCTTCTTGCCTTTGTCCCTACCTTCCCTGGCCCTGCTGTCCAACCTGATGTTGCGCTTGTCGGTACATCTGAGCTTGCGTCAATAATGGGCGCTGGGCTAGTGGCCTCACTGCTAGTGCTGGCCCTTGATACGGTGCTACCTCTGGAGCTGGCAACGCCGAAAACCGTTGAGCTGGCCCTCCTGGCCTCTGCATCATAGGACAATTGGCAATCCTATGGTCTGGACTGCCACACCTCAAGCATAATCTATTAGCTGAACGACACACATCCCTAGTGTGCCCTCCCTTACCACAGTAAGTGCAACCCACTGGTGCTTCCTGACGCTGCTGCTGGTTCCTCTGTTGCTGCTGTCGAACTGGTGCAGTCACAATTGTCGTGACTGGTGCTGCATCACAAATTCGGATGCCAGGAGCTGGTGCTGACGTCCGAGGTACTGCTCCTCCCCCAGCACTCTGCGTATGAGACCTCTTCTGGCCCTCAGTCCTTGCTGATAACCTTTGAATAGTAAGCTCGTACCTCCGAGCCGCCGTCAATACTGCATCGAATGTCTAGTAGTCGTGCCCCTCGACCAGCTGCAAAATCTCTAGGTGAAGTCCCTGCTGGAACCTTATTGCTCTCTCTGGCTCTGTCGCCACCATCATCCGAGCAAACCTACTTAACCTGCAGAACTCCGCTGCATAACCATCCACCGTCTTACCAGCCTGCTTGAGACTGATAAACCTCTACTGTAGCTCATATCGCTACCACGCCAAAGTACTTAGCCTTGAATCTGGTACTGAAGCTATCCCAGGGAACAGGACGCCTCATTCCAACCTCTTCCGATGCCCACCAATTGCGGGCGAGATCCTGAAGTAAAAGTCAGACCTGGTCAACCTTCTCTTCTGCTGGAACCTTTGCTGCAGTCAATATGGTCTCTGTATCCTGAAGCCAAGCATCCGCCGTGATGGCATCCTCCGTGCCGTCAAAATATCTCGGGTTAAGTCGACAAAACCTTCCGGATGCTCCTGAGTCATTTCTGACACTTCTCTCAAGGGCTAATTGCAACCCCTGATTCTGTAGCACATTTTGTTCTTGCTGTCTGGTTTGTTGTTGCTGTTGGGCTGCCGTCTGGCGTTGCTGGGTCTCCAATAACCCTCTAATAATCTGCAATAGTGCCGACGCATCTAGTGCTACTGGTACTACCGGCATCACTGGAGGTACGGGATCCTCTGGCCTCTGTAGCTCAACTGGCTCATGCTCGGTAACATTCTCGATAAAAATCTGTCCAGGTAGAGGGGCTACCCCTTGCTGATCTCCAACTGGTCCCTGATCTACTGGATTCTCTCCCATACCGGCTCCTCCAATAGACGAGAATGATGTGCCCCTAAAGAAAAGGATACAAGGTATCAAAAGACAGGACGGAAAAGAATCGAGGATGATAATCAAGTTAGCAATCAAGGTGGGAGAAAGAGAAAACGAATCAGGAGATCAAGGGGAACATGTTTTGATTGAGACTCCTATAATCGCAACACCCCACAAGTCTGAAAAACAGACCTGCATGGGCCACCACTAAAACCTTGTCACGCCCCAGTACCGGAATACTGAGACGGACTAGGCCAGCTACACCGTATGAGGTATATAAACGTCATACAGCGATCGTGGCTGTCAAAAGACTAGGGGGTGCATGCTACAATCAGGTCTCCTATGGTCCCACAGAGCATCTATATCTCAATCAATCAAAACAAGAAGCAGTAAATAATGATCATATAAGACAAAGCAGTAAGGCGTCCCCGACGCTTCATCAGAATGATTCATGAGTCTAGCTATACAAAATGATGAGCTAGTTCCGAGAGTCAATAGTACATAACTATAGTCAGCTGCAGTCTGATTTAATTACAATTATGCAAGGAAACTAGTGTCCAGAACTGCCGGCTAAACAAGTGCCGGTGGCTAAACGCCAAGTACAAAATAGAAGATATCAGAGCAGTGAAGAAGAAACCCACTCATGGTCCCTGGCGTCCATACTCCTGGTGTGCACCATTGTTCGGGTGAAAGGCTGGATCCTCTGGAGCTGCTACGAGATCTGGCCAAACAAAACCAGCGGGGTCAGGCCCCGAATAGCAAGTACCACAAGGGAGCACAAAAGAGTGAGATAAATCCAATAAGTTAAATAAGACCTGATTCACGAGTTATAGGCTTATACCATATCATCGAGACAATACGACACCCTTATAACCAAACAAGGACAAACGGTGATATCGTGCCGAGATAAGATATATCCTATAACTATGGGCAGGTAAAAGGGCTTCTGATCGCGACTTCGGTCCATAGCCTATCGCAGCACAATAGCCCAACCCAACAACCAAACAAGGACATGGGTTGGACCATGCACCACGATAGTCCATGTTCCTCGGTAGCTAACAGAAGAAAACATATCACAAACAAGTCAGCTTACAATCGGCCAATCAATCCTACGGCTTTCTATGATTTGCCTGGGTTATCCCAGTAATGCAATATATGTATATATATATAGGAATCCTCAGATCGTATCGCATTCCAGCAGGGCTAGCCAAACCATTATATACAAGCAAGCACGAAATGCACCGGTCCCTCGAAAGGCCACCGCGCTAGAATAAGCAGTAACGGTTCCAGCTCTCCTATAGGAAGAGCTGGTTCGGCAGTCACAAATCAGATACTGCACTCCACTAGTGCGGATGACTATACAGTATCCGAGGCAGCCAATCCGACGCGCCAAGACGGGACCCAGGGCGGCTGGTGACGTACGATCTCGAGATTCTGTTCCCTCCCAATGCTTCTACCAATTTAAGTTGCTTAGATTAACCCTATCTCGATATTGGAATTACATGTCGTGGTCACATGGTCATCCTCCTATATGTCGTACCATAGTACGTGTACCCTAAGTATGAATCCACATCGGCTTAATCTAGATCCATGCTTAGTGTAATGCATCAAACAACAATCATTTTACCACAACACTATTACTGACCAATTACCATGACTGTGCTGGAAGGTACACATGTATTGACATATAATACGAAGGATCACTTAGCATGTAGAGCCACACCTCAGTGCACTCATTAAATGGCACCGCAGTGCATACTAATATTGTATCTCAATACACACTTAGAATAGGTACCAGCACGTATACAGGTAAGCAGGTCAGGAACATGGTCAAGTCAAGAAGTCATGTGGACCCCTCGTGACATAAAAGTTACATATGAATTCAGGTTAAAGTGAGACATGAAGGTCCTTGAAGTCAAGACAAAAATCTACAACTTTTATGTTGGGAGTTAGGAGAAATTCTGGCCACAATTCAGCCAAATAGGACTTAAAATAGCCAAAAACAGCCAAAATAGGCACTATGCGGCACTATTCAGCACTATGCGGCACTATGCAGCATCCTTATGCGGTTGGGTACTATGCGGTACTATGCAGCATTCTTATGCGGCTCGGCACTATACAGCACTATGCATCATCCTTATGCGGCTCGGTACTATGCAGCACTATGTAACATCCTTATGCGGCTCGGCACTATGCAGTACTATGCAGCACTATGCAGCATTCTTATGCGGCTGGGCACTATGCGGCACTATGCAGCATCCTTATGCGGCTCGGCACTATGCAGCACTATGCAGCATCCTTATGCGGCTCGGTACTATGCAGCACTACGTAGCATCCTTATGCGGCTGGGTACTATGCAGCACTATGCAGCATCCTTATGCGGCTCGGCACTATGCAGCACTATGCAGCATCCTTATACGGCTGGGTACTATGCTGCACTATGCAGCATCCTTATGCGGCTCGGCACTATTCATCGTCCCTGCCAGAATCAGGACAGATGAACATAGAAGTTTGACCAAAATTGTTTTGGCCATAACTTCCTCAAAACAAGTCGAAATCTAACTTTTCAAAGGTCAAAATTGGATAGAATTGAATTTTCTACAACATAGGGCCATTAGTTTTCGAAAACAACCAAGTTTGATAGATCAAAACCATGGAAACCCATAGAACCCTAGTTTTAGAAACTTAGATCTACACCAAACTAGCCATTAAAATCAAAAACTCCAAGAACTAAACTTGTAGAGAATGAAAAGAAGAACAATATAGACAAATAATATCAAAGAAAAATCAAGAAATAAAAATGCAATAATCTCTCCATTTGGTGCAAGATGTACTTGCCTAAAAGTTTGCTTGAGGAAAATAAATAAAAGAGTGAATGAGGAGAGAGAGTGTGGAAGAGAATATATATAGGGGTTGGGTTGACTCAAAGAAACCCTAAGCTTAAGCATGCTCTTAACCATGTGACTAATGACATGTTAATTGCTACATAATACAACTAATTAAATTAATTAAATAAAATCCTAACCACAACACGGTTCAGAAATCTTATCATCGAAATAGTGAACCACGCCTACAACCAGACAAGGACAAGGGGTGGCGCACTAATCCGCGACGAGATACTGTCCCATGCCATGGTTAGTTACAAATACATGATACATACATTCAAGATACAGGTGCCAGATACCATATACAGGAAAAATCAAAATTTACGTATTTCGGAAATGGGGAGTAACACCGGCGAAGGCGCGATGGCGCGCTGCCTGGCCTGGCCCGGCGACGGTGGGGGGCGGCGGCCGTGCGGTGGAGGTGGTGGCGCGCGAAGTGGGAAGAGATGATCGGTGGTGGTGGATTAATGGAGATGATTTTGATGGTGGTGATGATGGTTATTGAAGAAGAGGAGGAGAAGGTTGGTGGAGCGGCCTGCTAGTGGTGCTGGCCGACGCGCCTCGGCCAGGGAGGAGGGGAGGTCGGGCTATGTAGATGGTGGTGGTGGTGTTAATATGCTGCTGTGTAGTGTTGGAGAGGAGAGAAAGGAGGAAATTTTGTGTGGAAAATTAATTGTGTGTGTTACAAATGGAGGAGAGAGAGAGAGGGAGAAAAGCAGCTCCTAGGAGTTAGGGCCGGCCACATGTGAGAAAGGGGTTTGTGTTGGCAGCTATAAGGATGGAGGAAAATTAATGGTGAGGATTGAATGAGGGAAAAATCAAATGGCTAGGATTAATAGTAGGGAAATTGGCCATTCCAAGGGTTTTAATAAACAGAAATTTCCATTAAATATAAAATAGATGGGCAGGGTATTTAATATTATTTTTGGGCAAGAAAAAATGAGGGCATCACGAGAGAGGGAAACACGAAGCTTGGACTGGGTTCGGTCAAGCCGGGTTGGATCAAAATCGGACATCGTGTAATAATCGAATAAAAATAGGTGTTTGATAATCATGGGTAAATAAGTAGCATATGGGAATTCCAATAAATGGGACACTAGTGTCATGCGGGTAGTAGGCTCAATGTGGGCCACGTCCATATTTGGGTCTGATAAGTTTTGGTCGACAGGGTACCCACAAATCAAGTTGGAAAATGAATATGACACAGTGGGGTGAAATAAATCGGATCACGTGTCAAAAAAGTTGTGCGAAGCAAATGGAGCACAAAATGGCATGTCTGAGTAGGACACGAAGGTCATGGGTGAAGAGCGTCTCGAGTAGATCATGCATGAGAAGTTGGTTTCAAGAAAATGACTGGTCTTGTGCTCCTAAATTAAAAGTCACGGTAACGTGCTAATAATGATCAAGGAAAAGAGTGGAAAAATTAATTAATGATCAAATGGTCTAATTCGACCCGAAGTTCTGCAAAGCAAAAAGAGTACAAGGGAACAAGTTTGGATGGGATATTATATACCGTCATGAAGGTAAGCTTGTCCACTACAAAACTCGTGAAGAAGGTTTCCAGAGTTGAACATCCCTGACACTCCAAATGTCAAAGGCACGGGAAAGTAAACTTAAAGATAATTAAACAGAATAATTTATTTATCGAAACTAATTCAATCAGAAAAATTAAAAAAATCAACCGAAATTCAGGGTGCTCATATCCTACCCACCTTATAAAAATTTCATCCTCGAAATTAAAATGTTCGCACTCCTTCTAGGTCAAACCCCCACAATCAAGTCCCAGAACTTAAACAAATCATACCATCAAAAAGGACGGCATACAGGGTCATGGCATATGGTGGCAGTGAAAGTCTCATCTAGGTATACTAGTCATGCTAACCGAAACGGTCATAGGGTATCAAAATACACAAGCAATCTAGGGTGCTAAACTAGAAAAGTTACAGAAATAACAATCATCAAAACTGTAAGGCAGTCTACCATCCTACATGAAAACTGGTACTCATAAAAAAAAGATAACTACCAATTATCTATAAAGGGGTACTATTCAAGAAAGAAAAAAAATCAAAATCAGAAGTTAAAGAATGAAAGTCAATTGCATGGAAATCCAATCACAATATATTAAGAATATTTAGTCTCGACACGATCTAAGTTGATCAAATTGGGAAAATCAAGATTTGGGCAATATGGAGGACAGGTTCAACAAAGTCTGAGAACGAGCATACAAGGATGGAGATTCAGGTCACAATCAAATTTAATTCAATTGAGTACAACCCAAGATATTAATATGATAAGAAAAGATAATCGAAGTCGATTTGGTCGTGATTAAGGAAACGAGGATTCAATGGTATTGAAAAACCCTTTTAGAGAAAAACAAGAAAGATTTCATACGAAAGTCAGTTAATCATCTCTCTATAATACCATCAAGTTTATCATTTGCCAATCATATTTTTCTAACCCTTTACCACGATCACCATAGACAAAATTCCAAACTTCTAAAACATTTCCCACGAAGCATACCCCTCTTAATTAGGTATCAACACTTATTCATTTAATCAAATTTCTAAATTCCTTCACCTCGTTCTAAATTAGATCCGAAACCTCTAAATCCAGTTTGAAATCCTTGAACTTGTTTAAATCGAGTCTCGTATTTACTCAACTCCAATACCACTATGTCATACAAAATTTATTCTTGTTTATAAATCAACCTTCATATTTTCTTCAACGTTCACCTTCAATTATTATTCTTTTTGAATTCTATATTTTTTTCCTCCAATCATCTA